>OZ023236.1:23719350-23924781 GCA_964006365.1 Trididemnum miniatum
CTGGGGCGCACCAGGGGCTCTGGGACGGTTGAATAATGCCAAATTTCAACATGTCATCGATGATAACTTGTACCTCAGCTTGCACATGGATGGGTAGACGCCGTGGTCGAACGAGGATAGGTTTATCCTGGGTTGTATCAATAGTGTGCTGTAGGAGAGGTGTGCAGCCTATATCAAATGGACCAAGGGAGAAGATGTCTTTAAACTCATCTAATAAACACTTCACCATAAGAACTTGGGCTGGGTTAAGATCAGTGTCATTAAGATTCAGATAAAAGGGTAGGTGGACTGAATGAGACGGTAACATATCTACCTGTTCGATAGGTTGGACAGCATGGCATATTTGTTCAAGCTTAAGAGGTGGTATTTTAGTAACAGAGTCCGTGCTTTGAATGATTCCAACTTCTAGACCAGAAGAGAGTTTGACAGGGTGGTCTGACATATTGACCACTGCTAACAGCATTTGGCTTTGTTGAGTGGGGCTAAACAAACTGGGAAGGGCAAGCAATCCTTTGTCCTCGAACACACTGTTAGGCTCTACAATTCCACTAAATGAAGGATGGACGGACTGGGTGGAAATAACTGCTACTCGTTTACATTGAGGTCTAATGTACACAGATGAAGTCAAATAAACCTTGGCGGAGGTGGGCAGTTCTAGGGGTGTAGTCAAATTCTGGGTTCGGGGAGCAGAGGCAAGAGTGATACATGCGCAATCGGACAGGGTGGGAGGTGACTTCTTGGAATGGTTAAAGTACACAACATTATGAGCATGATCCGTAATGGCAAAAGCAGCTTGCATTAGATCACTACCAATAAAGCCATCT
This sequence comes from Trididemnum miniatum, assembly GCA_964006365.1. Taxonomy (NCBI): domain Eukaryota; kingdom Metazoa; phylum Chordata; class Ascidiacea; order Aplousobranchia; family Didemnidae; genus Trididemnum; species Trididemnum miniatum. The sequence goes on from OZ023236.1 coordinate 23,720,175, forward strand.
GCTGCTATGTCATTGACAACAATAAATTGCCAATGGTAACTCACGTTGTTTGGCAGTGTGATACTGTGTGATAGCTTTCCCATGACATTCATGGGCTGTCCATTTGCAGTAATAACCTGAGGTGCTGGTTCCAACTGTAGCGAGGGGTCAGCTTTAGCTAGTTTTTCCCATGTGGTAGAGTTTAAAAGGCAGCAGCTACATCCAGGGTCCCACTCAAATTGGCATGACATACCAGCCATATCACAATGGGCAAAAAGACTTGGCAAGAATGTCTCACTAGTATAACGGATGATAGGGCAAGGTGCAGATTGCTGAGGTGAAGTCTCAAGAGAAACAGGTTGTACGGTTGATGAGTCATCTTTGGGATGAGTTTGATCAGATGGTCGGTTTAAGCTTGGTTGGGGTACGTTTGACTGGGACGAATCTGGCCTGGCACAGAATGGGGAGGTGGGTGTGTCATAAGAAATGGTGCCAGGCCTTGTCCGTTTAAAGGCCTACTTCTATGTCTTTGGGAGCTGTTACAAACTTGAGGATAATGTCCTCTCTGGTCGCACTTGGGGCAATACGCATAACTCAAAAAGGGGCAGTTGCGCTTGTAGTGTCCATTTTCTCCACAACAATAGCAGTTTCCAGGGGTACAAAATGGGTGTTCTCGGGGTGCTGGAGCGTTAGCTTGAAAGACTTTGCATGTCGAGTTAGAATCCCCACCATATTGCCTCTTGCTGATCTGCTCAAAGTAGGTAGCCGCTTGCAGTAGCTCGCCAGGGCTTGCGCTCCTGCTTGGTCCTAAGTACAATTGGAGGTCTGGAGAGAGGCCAGAAAGAAAAGCATTGCGCACATATTGATCCCTCTGTGACGGATGGATGTTCAGCTTTCCAACGAGACGCTGGATGTCTCGCATATATGCTGCGACAGATTCTGCAGCTAATTTTTTCCGGTTCATGAGCGTAGCATACCATAGACCACTATCTGGAGGTGCGGCATAGGTCTCCATAAGCTGTCGCCTTAACATCCCATAATTTTGGCGCTGTTGGTATGGGAGGATGTTAACTGTGTCTTGTACTCGTTCTCCCAATTTTAAAATCAACAGTCGGCCTTTGTCATTTTGGTTGCAAAAAGTGGTCATTTCGTCAAACTGTCGTAGCCACCATGTAATATCACGATCTCCATTGAAAACGGGGAAAGAAGGAAACAAACAATGCAATCCAATGGGCGAACTAGTTATGGGGGGTGAAGGTTCAGAAGTGTGAGAGTATGGCACATAAGGGTGAAGTGGAGCCTGATATGGTAAAGCAGATGGGTGTTGAGTAGGTACAGAGGCAACCGACGGCTGAGCATAGTCTGAATTATTGGGAGCCTGTGTATGTTGCACTTGTGGTGATGATGGATACGGTACCTGAGGAGCAGCTGGTGTGACTTGTGGGTATCCAAAGGGGGGTGGTGGAAACATTTGGATAGGTTGGGTAAAAATTGAAGGTTGAGAGCATGAGAGAGGCGGTTGACAGTGAAGGTGAGTCGTGGGTTGAGGTACTGCAATGCTGGAAGGCGATTGGAGATAAGGTAAAGAAACTGGCAATTCGGGTGATGCATGTGGGTAAGGGGTTGCTGTGGGTGGGTGTTGCATCTGTGATGTAGTGTAAGGAGAATGCGTGGTGTCAGAGCCTGTTTGATCAAGGACGGCGTATACTGGACTAGACCCATCTTGATGAAGATCAATTAGAGGGGCTTCGGCCATGGTAAAAACAACAAAAGCAGCAATGTATAAAAGCCTTACCCAAAACACAGTAAAAAGCAAAAACAACCCTACAGATCTAATGTAAGCCTGAAGCATGCAAAACTTAACGCACACAAAAAAAATCTTAAAAAACACACTAAAAAAAAAAACAAATGTAATTAAAACTTTAAATATTCAAAAACGTTGCAAAAAACTTCAAATTCAAAAACATCAAATGTCAATGCGTAACGTAGTCCGCCAGCAGTTCCAATTATTGAATTTTTGGGGTTTTTGTTTCCTTAGTTATGGACTAGGGTACCGGTATAAACTACGTAGGCTCGGCAAAATAAAAACCAACCAGTTGATCAAGAGAAAACAGTTGAGTAAAACTTGGAACCCGGAGTCGGACGAGCCCCCAAAATGTAACGGGTTGTTATCCCGGGTTCAAATGCTCCGGGTAGTTGGTTACCTTTCTTTCTTCTTGCACCGGTGTATACTTTCTTCTATCTTCTCCGACTCTTGTAAGCTTACTTTTACCCAACACGTTTTATTACTTAAAAGCCTAATCCAGGTTCAGCCCTGGCCTAAATAAAATAGGATCTGCAACTTATTCAAATAGAATCATTAGAAAACACATTTCACTGATAGCTAGCACACTCACTACTAGCAAACTAGGCTAGGCTAACAGTAACACATCTCATCACTTAGACTGTAGCCTCAAGTACAACATAATCTTCACATACTACAGTACGCAGCTGCTAACTATAAATGACTGTACATAACACTAAACTTTACACTTCCTGGGATCTCTACCAACGTAACCACTTCGCAGACTTAATAAAAAGCACATGGTACAACCAGGTACAACATTACTGGATGGTTGCCAACCGACTCAAAGCGGAGTCACAATACACACTCCGTACAATCCTACAACCAGTACACTAACAAAAAAAGCTTCAGCGTGAAAGCATTTTCGAAACCCATTTCTGTATGTTATTTCCAAAATAAATAGCCCTGTAGCCATAATACAAATATTTATCCAATAATAATTACACGAGAATTTTTGATAAAATTTCAACTGTGTAGCGTCAACACATAATCAAACTGTCAGTGCTGCATTCAAAACAATTTAAGACCAACGCTTTGCTTAGTGGCTAAGTGGTAAGGAAATCGGGCTTTGATACTTGGTTAGATCAAATCAAAATAATAACCACAGTGCTGCGAGTGACTCATCATCGTCACAGAGCAGTACGTTTGAAGGTGTGCTGCTCAGGTGCTAGGCAGCTGCAGAGTTGGTCACCCAAAACTCGTGACACGCTGCAGCGCATCAAGCAAGAATTGACAATGTTTTCATTACCCGCTTTTTAAACCTATCCATCCTTGATTCATTTAACGTTCAAAAAACTTCCTTAATGTTAAAAAATTGCCTTATTTAAGCGACAAAAATCTGTTTCTTTTAATGGCAACGTTTTCATTGCGACGATGGGTAAATTCGTTTGAATTTTCGAAGAAGCTCCATTGTTGAACACAGTTTACAGATTATCCATTCACGCCCACGAGATTAAAAAGTAATTGAAGTGAATGTAGATAATTGATAACGCAAATATTTACTTAAAATAGTGTACAATACATCAAAGCGTTATGCTTTTTTATAATAAAATTAATGCAGGTTATTTTAATGGAAATAATTGTCCGAAATTTATTTTGGTTTGAATCGGAGCAATCTTAGCTTTTGATGTTGAGCACTTTTCAAAAAAAAAACTTCATTATACTCGCGAAATACAACGAAGCGTGTGACTAGTGGCGGGGCCCATCTCCGCTGCTTTTAGCGCCAGGGCTACTGCAGGGTGACCCAAAAAAAACGGGCCCCAATTCTAATTATTCTAAATACACGGGGCCCGTTTTTTTTGGGTCACCCTGTACACAGCTTTGAAGAAACGTAGCAGCGGTGGTAAGCCGTTGGCGACACTAGGCCAATTTGACCGGCCCGGGAATTGGGCCGCAGACCTCCTGCACCGATAGCGTGTGCTTAACAACTCAGCCAACCGTCGGCTGTTAAATGCTTATAATGCTGGCTATTCAACGCAAAATAATCATCGGATTTTTGTTAATTAAAAATTCTTTCACCACCGGTATTGGCAGCTGCGTTCAAAAACACGGATTTTTCGCATTTTAAAAACGCATTGAAGCGGAAAAGTAGCTTTACGTAATCGGCAAAGGAAAATTTTTCTCTTTTCCCATACTTTTAAGCTTACTTTGATTTCTCATAAGGTAAAATTTAATGTTAGGAGATCAAGCTTTGAGGAAATTATAACATACACCAAGCAAGTTTAGGCAACCAAAGTAATGAACAATACGGTCTAATAAAGGTCTGTCGATATACCGAGGATCACAAAAATCTTTTATCCCGTTACGTAAATTATCGCTAAGTAGGCCTACCTACCTACAGAATGCATAGTGCAAATTACAAAAAAAAAAACGCAGTCAAAAAGATTGTTAGGCACAAAAAAAATCATGAAAGGATTCGGTAAACTTACCATTTGTATTCTTTTCCGCGTCTAATCCCAACTGTGTATCCAGTCTCCATCATGAGAAGGACAATTCCAATTATCAAGAAAAACAAAATATTGGCTTCATAATGCTCTGAAACTCTCCAAATAGCTATAACGGTGTGCAAAAGAAACAAAATTCTTGTGAGCAGGGCGAAAATTGGCGCAGAAAATGTTGGACTGCCCCGAGTTGGTTTGCTTGCTTTTTCATGATTTTGAGAAGTTCTTCGTTTTTGTGATCGTCGTAACAGACTGGATTCAACGCTCGGCCGCTTTTTAGAAGTTACCATTTTACCTTCGGTATAAGCCTAGGCCTATTTAAATAGAGCGCCTCTAGTCCCTATGAACTGATTAGTAAAAAATATTACAAAATGAAAATCAAGCACTATTGTTCATGAGCATCAGTTTTCATTTACAAACACGTAAAAATAAAAAAAATCAAAGTCCCGATAGCTAACAAGCGCCCGGTTCAGGGCCGGCGCCAAGGGGGGCCAGGGGGGCTTAGCCCCCCATTCGACATGCTTAACCCCCCAATTAACAAGCTTACTCTTTTGAAGACAGTAGCTTTTAAGTTTAATTTCAAATTTTGGTCCCCTCCGATAAACGCTTGGGCCCCCCTAAGTCGCCTGCTATGGGCTCTAGCACCGGCTTTGATTCGGTTGTTCTTCGAAGAAAGTTATAAATTTTGATTTTTCGTGGAAAGATTAGCAATAAAAGAGCGCATTACCATTTTACGCATTAGAGGGAAATTCAAGCTTTTTTAGGGGTGGGCTGAGAAAAAAATGCTTGTCTTAAAATTTTGATAATATGTATAACCAAATAATATCTATAGAATCTATATCTGTAGATAAATAATATCTGTAAATAATGTTATTTTCAACTAAATATCTGTAGAGCTTAACCAAAAATACAGAGAGGTTTCGCCAATGACGCACTACTATTAAAGTTGATTTTAAGTGTCACGAGGAATTAAATAGATACACAATGTTTTTCAAGGAAGGAACATAGTCAGAATCGTTGCCACATCTTTCCTATCTTTGTGATTACGTTAGATGAGCTTACATAACGACCTTGTGAGTTAACTTTAAGCGATCCATGAAAATTCACATAACAATGCTAAGCGTTATCAACTTATCACTATTGGGAGAATTCATGGTCTGGGTTTCCCACGACGGAACAACTCTTCTCAACTTTTTCTGCATTTTGCGAGACAAGAGTAAAATTATGATTTTGCTCGATGACTTGAGTTAGCTGAGGGTTTCAATCGTCCGACTGAACATGAAGTAATGTAAAAATACCATAAATTTAGAAGTTAACTTTCGCTGTAGATTTGACACTTTCTGTAAAACTAAAAGCCGGATCAGTTTCCAGGCCTACAGCTTGGTATCGACACTAACAGCTAATTCAAATAGGTGAAATATTTAAAGTATTAGTCATTAAATTCTAGCTTGCCTCGCACATGAACCAGTCTATTTTCAACTAAAACTGTAATTTCCTGCTCATTGTCCACTGCATGCAGTTTTCACGCTTCATCAATCGACGTTTTTTTCCTTTTCGCAAAAGTCCAGCTCTGTTGTAGTTTTAGTCTTCACTTAAAAGGGTCGCGATTCACGAACGTAAAATAAAACCGAGCCACGAGCAATTTTCAAAGTTTTTGTTGATTAAATCCGGCCTGTCGTAGGCATGGCGCAGAAAATTCTGAGTTCGTTTCTACGGAGCTATGTCGCCCAGGCGATGAAATGGGCCACTCGCTACGTGCTTCAACGTAATACCGTGAGTACAATTAAGATTGATTTTTTGTTCATAAAATAAGCTTAACAGAGGCCAATAACATTGCTTTATGGGCTTTATAAAAGTGAGAACACGCAGACACCCAAAACTAAATTGTATCGATTCCACAACATAAAATCTTCAGTCATCTTCTGTGCAAATCACAATCCTAAGCGCCATGCTGAGCAGCTAGTGTAGAAAACTATCTTCAAGTCTTCGATACGTTAACGACAAAATAATGAATCTAGAAGTACTACGTTGGTATTTGAAACGATGGTCTTTATTGTCCATAAAGCAAAAATCTTAACGAACAATGCGATAAGAAGACACAAATCTAAAAAGAGATTAGGCGAAACATGGCGAGGTTTCCCATTACAGGAAAAAAATCACACACCTAACTGCGCATTACTGAAAAAATTAAAAATAGGATCCTTTAATCACATCTGAATTAAGTGTTTCTTTCATTTCTCAACTTGGTAAATCTTCATCAAAGGACTGTAGACATTTTGAGTGTTTCCCCTTGCTTTTTCGCTCTTGCTGTCCATGATAGCCCCAACAAACTGCCGTACTGTCGCCACAGCCAAGCCCGCCCGCCGATGAGTGTTCCACTGAAGGCTCGCTTCATTTTCACCTACAAGCAAAACAATATTATCAGCTGACTAAACATTACCAGTTAAAGACGAGACTTAGCTCGCATTCAAAAATTAAGGAAAATTGAGTTAATTATAGGGTTCCGTTCCTCGATATATGGTTCTGCTTTCACATTTACAAAAGCCGCTATTTTCTGAAAGCGAATATTACACGAAACACGAACAAAAACGTTTTATCGCTTTCCACACTCCTACCGTAGCAACGCAGCCAGTTTACTGTTTTTCCCTTCAATATTTTGTAAGTCTGAATTTATTCAAAAACCCTTCGTCGAACCGGCTGTAAAACGCAATTCAAACATATTCACACAACACTTTGGTAAAAAAGCTATCAATCGAAATGAATAGAACATCAATTTTAGGACAATATTATTCATATACTTTTAAGTTTACAAAAGAGAGCGTGAACTTTATACCGGACAAAAGGCAGTCAAAATAAGCAACTACTCACCGATCAACACAACTATGTGCCGAGTCAAATCAATGCATTGCATTTGAAGGCCGATCGCCACGTCGAATACGTCAGTGGTACTCCAATTTGATGATGGGTCGTGCAAATCACTGACGTCAACAATCACGCTAGAGTGGTTTTTAATGACGTCAAGCAAGCTATGAGCTGCTATTTTCATATCGTCCACGTCTTGACCGTCCCTGCAAAGGCACGCTAACGCTAAATTTCAGTCTTTAAATCAAAATCAACCTTCATCAAACTCGCGATATTATGCCGAAGAGTTACTGAGTGCCCGGGACCATCTCCGCGGCTTAGCGCCTGAGCAACACACCTGCGAAAAAACGGCGAAGCGGTGGAAACCGTTGGCGACATTGTGTCCGATTTGACTGGCTCGGGAATCCAAGCCCCAACCTCTTCCACAGCGATACCGATGTCTTTAACTACTAGGCCAACGGGTCGGTGCATATAAATCAACAATATTATTAATCACACCCAAACCATTACAAAACATCACGGTTCTAGCTTTGCGATTTCGCGAGCAAGTGTCAAAGCAACAACAGCTAGCTCTCAAAAATACCTTGTATCAAAATATGTCACTGATAGTAGTCTCACACCTAGGTCCAAACAGCAATAAATATACTCTAAAATGTAGCACGATCACATAAAAATGATATCCGTAAAAACAGCGAACCTTCGATGCGCAACCAGTTTACATACATAATAATTGACAGCCACGCACAGAAATAAAACCCACCCAAGACCCATTATTACGATTGGAGCTACAGAAAAAATACAAAATGAGCCTTGCAGTTTACAAATATAATAGCCAAAATAAACATTTTTCGGAATGCAATGAATATGGGACGAAAACAGCTTCCAGAAGCAAAAAGCCTCAGCAATTTCAAAAAACTGGACATTTCGACAACATAGATTCAGCTGTCATCATTAGTAGTGTTAGCAAGGCAGTACAAAACTGTAAGCAAAACAATGACAAATCATTTCATTACCTGATGTCGGATAATTCTTTCATTATATGTTTCGGTAATGCAAGTCGCCATAAAGATTTGTTCCTTTTGCGATTCAACGCAAGCATCCAAGCCAGTAACTCGACAAACGCAACTGCAAAAAACAAGAATATTATAGGGCGAAAAAAATGGGGCACTTGATAGGAGTGAAATGATTGGAAATAGAGCGTGTTCTTAAAGAAAATAGCGGATTGGTGGTGCTGAAAAAAAAAAAGGTAATATAAAAGACGGAAGCCCTAAAAAGGACATAAGAGCCATGGGGTAGAGGCGGGTACATTCCAACAATCGCTTAAATCTGTCAGAAGTTTGCAATTGGCAACACAGAACGAAAAATAAATAAATAAACGAAGTGATTCATCCAACCACCTTCGTTGATTGAAGTTGCACGAGATATTCCAGATGATGGCAATCCCAAGATGACAGAAAATCCAATTGGAAGATATTAGCAGAGCAAGAGGGTAATCCCACGAGAGGACAAGGTTTATTACAAGGTCCACCGAGAACGAAATTCTATTAATCTTACCTCGATTTTCGGTCAGAACTTTAGCAGAGACCGGCATCATAATTCCAAATTCCCCGGACATGATGTTAACATATTTCCGTGCATTGACATCCGCAGCGGAATCAGCTTGGATAAAATTTACCTTCGGTCCGGCACATTTAAGCAACGACATATAAGGAAGAGCTGGCATCAATTCAATGTCGGCAGATCTTAACAGGAAGTTTTTATCAAAACTAGCAAAACCAAAAAGCACTACGCCGAAGCGTGTAACGAGTAGCGGGACCCATCTCCGCTGCTTAGGGCCTGAGCAAAACAGCTTCGAAGAAACGTCGCAGCGGTGACGACACCGCACCCCATTTGATCAGCGAGAGAATCGAAGCCTAGACCTTCCGCACCGATGTCTTTATTACTACGTCAACCAGCCGGTTCAGCAACACTATGCAGATAAGACATGGCAGTGGGACGATTGTAGTGCGACTCTAATAATGAACGCAATCCAATAACATGGCTTCGCTGTGTCGAGCACAAGTAACCGGCAATGGGTGATGAATTGTATTGGAAGCGACTGCATTTGACGCATAAACAGTTAAACACTCAGCAGGCAACGGGCTCATAGCGCAAGCTTACTTCGCAGTCCAGCTCAACGCAATACCAGTTCAATGCGTAGTTGGTAACTGCATTAATTCCGCCCTAACGTCGTTGTTGCGTACCCGCACAAATTACGTTAATATGTTTGATTGGCATATTCTATGAAAAAAAAATCAAATTTTCATTATAATTGCGGTATAGAGTCAAAACGCGTAACGAGCAGCGGGACCCATCTCGAAGGCTTAGCGAATGGGCAACACAGTCGTTGGGGACAATGCGTCCCATTTCATCGGCACGGTAATCGAAGCCCAGACCTCCCATACCGAAAGCGATATGCGTAACAACTTACCTAAAAATCTGAATTCGTAAAACATCGAAACCGCAACTTTTCGACAACCGACATAAGTTTGTCAAATCGGCTCACCTAATAATGATCCACAATTCCTCATCATTAAGCGACTGATCGATCATTTCCTTCGTAACTGGAACGAGCACTCCATCATCGTGGGGCGACGAATTGGCGACAGCATTGGCAATGTTGTTGATTGCAAATGGTTTTCCTGTCAAAGTCAGCAAGAGGGAGATCCGCACACACTCTGGATCGTTACGAGGGTTGAAGACGTAGAATGAAGGACAAGAGCGGGAGGCAGATTGTTGTGGACGTACATGGGCAATCTTCTGAGTCTTCTGATAGGTTTCTGGGAGTCGTTGCTCGCTGGAAGTAGCTTCTTCAGGAGAATTTTGTTCCGTTGAACCGAACACTTCAGTGCCTTGTGGTGAGGTTGAGTCCTCCTCTTCTTTTTTATCCTTCAGACTTGGCTCTGAAGTCCATACAACATCCTTTCCATGATGAACGCTAAGCATTACATCACGGACTTTGCTGTTTATCCGCAGAGTGTTCTGAATAAAACCGGATAAAGGAGTAAAACGATTGTAACAGTTTTCATAACTTTCTCTGGCAAGTTCATCAACATTTTGGATGGAGCTACGCTGATCAGAAGTACGGTCAAAATCTTGCGCGTCATCAAAAGTTGATTGGGTTGGAATATCTTCCAGTTTATGCTGCTCTTCTGCAGGCATCACATTTCCTTCTTCATGAAGCTGCTCCGGAACGGGTTCAGGAGGAACCAAATCCATGGCTACAGGAGTATTGTCAAGTGAAGAGCTAGCAACAGGAGCACTTTTTGAATCCGAGGGCACTGGAGCAATTCTTGAATCCGAAGACATTGGAGTACTTTTTGAATCCAAAGACAAAGTAGCAGCTTCCGAGACTTTGGCAGCTTGAGGAGCACGCAGCTGCATGGCAAGTTCAAGCAAGCGTGTAGAGAGTGCGTCTGTGGATGTATGGCCTTCCTTATTACTTTGCACTTCGCTAAGCAATGAATCAAGTTTCGAAATCACATCACTAGTCTTCTGGAGATCAGCAGATGGTGGAGCATTCGCAGGGATAGTGTCCACATTCGGTTCCGATGTACTAGTAGTGCTCATGGACTGCTCTTCAGTGTCAACTTTAGACGAAATTACGTCAGAAGGCATTTCTGAGATGGCATTCTTTTCTGGAACAGACAGCGCAGCACTGGTGATGCTTGGCGTAGTGACGACAGCGGGAGCTGGTGTCATACTTACGTCAGCGGACAAGACAGACACAGGTGCAGGGATTGACTGTGGCGTATCTTCAAAAAATCCAGGCGTGGTGCTTAAATCAGAACGATCTTTTGCTTGTTTTTTCTCCAATGGGGATCCCTTTTCTTTCTTCAATCGTTGTTGTTTAAACTTCTCGTGAATTTCCTGTATATAAGCATCTGGCAAATGTTCTGATGCTGTGATATCGTTTTTAGATGGGGCACTATCGGCAGTGACGTTGGCTTGATTGGCTACAATACTGGGGGCATTTGCTTTATCGACTGTCTCCACCTTTGCTTCAATGTTTGAAAAAGTAAGATTACTTTTGACAATTGTAGGAATTGGACTAGCAGATGAAGCCTGCACACTCGACACAGATTTATCAGTTGTATCCGCAGCTAGGTTAACTTCTTGATTGGCAACATCAGTCCTAACACCTTGATCGGTCGTTTTGTTTTCAACCGAACCAACAGGTCTTACTATTATGAAGTTTTCAGCTATATTTGAACGTGTTTTTTCGTTAGGGCGTAATCTCTCCGAAATAACGACTGGTATCTTATTATTTGATACGATAGCACTTGGTTGGTCATGGTCAACCGGCGAAATACTAGTGTCCTTTGTGTCAATTAGCACCCTTTTGTTATCTATAATACGGATCAGCTGGCCGCTGCCACTGCTCCGAGAACCTGGGCTTCCACTCTTGCCGAGGAGGCCGTGCGTCGGGCCGGTTCCTCTGAGGATGCCAGGGAACTTGGGGACGGCTTGCACGAGGCCGGTTGTAAATCGTGCCTCTGGGGTAGTAACCTGTGGTACTCCGAGGTGGCGAAGTATGTTGACGAGCTCGGAAGTGCTGATGTTGCCTTGCTTCCTCCCTCCGACTGTGCTGCTCATGGAACTCCGAGCGCGGACGAACGAAGCGATTCGGGAACGCAGGTTCGCTTCGCTCGAAGTGTCTGCGCTCTCGAAAATTGTCTGTGGTTGCACGATGTCGCGGTTCGATTTCATCTTCGTATCGACCCCACTTGCCGGGATTTCCGTGATGCAGGTCTTCCGCTGGCCTTCGATCGTCAGTTCGTAGCCGGTATTTGGCTTTGTCGGAGAAACGAGCGGCTTCCGCTTCATCAAAATACTGGGAGTCGACGGCGCGGGCATACCGAGTGACTTCGTTTGAAGATCGCTCCCAATCTTGCTTAGTATCGGTTGCATTCGGTTCAGTTCGGATTTCATCGTATTTCTGCTGGAAAGATTCGTCCATGGTAGATTCTGAGCCGCTTCTCCGTCTTTGGGGAGAAGCTCCTTCGCTCTCGCTGAGGGGGGGAAACGATAACTGGGGAGGGGCAGGCGGCGGGGTGATGGCGCGGCCCTCATCATGCGTGGATCTAAAAAGGCCAAGATTAACACAAAAATTCAAAAAAGTAATATCAACTGTCAACAAATGACGTTGCGAATGTAAAATTACTGTGAATCAAAAACGCGCACAAACTGTGAATCAAGTACATTAAAATACAAAAAGAGGTTTTTCTACCGTACGCTATCGAATCAAAGTAACTGGAAGACATAAACTAATTGATAAAATTGCTTCAAGCCGTGTAGAATCCTCAACCACTTGCAGACCTGCCAGTTTATACAGCTCAACAGTCAATTTACACTACTACACTGCTATTGCACAGAGCAGAAGTTAGTTTTTTGTGAGGTCTTCATTCTAACTAAGTCAAATACCAGTTGGATCAAGATGTTTCACCACTGCTGCAGCTAAATATTAAACTACCGCATTGAAAAATTGCGAACTACGTTCTCGCTATAACATCCACCTTTCTTCCCTAACCTTGTTTCTACTTCAGTGCCGTAGCTCAACCTTCCTGTACTTTCTATCAGACTCAACTGAAGGTTTTGCACCGTATTGCCAAATATTGTCTTTTCCACGCGAAGATTCGTGAAAATGCTCACAAGAATCACAACTTCCACACACTTACAACAAAATATCAGTCGGAAAACAACAATTTAAAATCAGATCTTCATCATGTTGGCGGTTTCAAACCGAAGCGTGTGACGAGTGGAGGAGTCCATCTCTGCGGCTCAGCGCTTGGACAGCACAGCTTCCAACTTACATCGCGGAGGTGACGACTATGTGCTCATTTGACTGGACCGGTAATCAAACCCCAAACTTCCAGCACGAATAGGGATGCCTTAAACACTACGCCAAAAGAACGGTCGAAAAAATAGCACAGTGTCATAAAATTTCGGGGGAACAAAGACTTCTATACAAGATAACCCTTAACCATACATGTTGGATGAACCTTGTCGCTGTCCGTGGTGCGCATATTTGTCGGCAGCATCATCAGGTGTGGTGACAAGTGGTATGTCCGATGATGGGGTGACATTGGATGATGAACTAGTCTGTCAAGTTCAATGAACGAAAGTAAACTTAAGGGCTTAGATTTTAACACAAGGTAATAAAAAATCAAACCAATCTTTCACGATACTAGCGGTATTACGCCGAAGCGCATAACGAGTAGCGGGACCATCTCATTCTCCACGGCTTAGCGCCTGCGCAACACAGCTACGAAGAAAAGCCACAGCGATGGCGAGCCGTGGCGACACTGCGTCCGATTTGACCGATCCGGGAATCGAACCCCGACTTCCCACACCGGTAGTATTGTGTTCAACGTAATAATATGAAAAAACTTCATCTTAAGTAAATTCACCGGTAACCGTAAAGGAAAGGTACTGTATTATGACAGGCATGCATGCAACCAAAATGCATGAAAAAAAAATTGCTGAATATAGTAATATTCTATCCCGATTAAGCGATTAACTTAATACTGTAGAGTAGATTATATTTTACAGCCTAGTCTCAGAATTTTAACACTGCAACAGACGAATTTGGAAACGGATTAATTTTAGAAAACCAGTTTTCTCACCAATAATCCGGGCTCAGGCGATGATCCAACAGAAACAGCAACATCTTTATCTTCAGTCTAAAAAAAAGAAACGTTTAGACGGCGTCATTACGGGGTCAAAAAAATGGTCCTCAATTTTTAAACAAGATGAGACAATTTATGTATCACATGCACTATAATTATTACAAAAATGAATTTATATTTTGCAATCAAAGTACTGTAGTACAGCGCAGTAGTATATTGTTTTACTGCACTTGGCGATGAAAGCAAAGCAAATTGTATTGCACCTTAGTTGCATATTTATCCTCCTATCACGAGCAAACGATCAAAGTGCAATAACAAGCTTGCCTAGGAGTTGCCGACCACCTGTCTACCACACCAAGATGAAGGAGTCCCGTTAAGTGTCTTTCCCAACGGTACAACGAGTAAACTTGCCGGCTTGTTCTCAACATTGTCGCTCTAATGCTGAGTGTCAAGCAGGGAAGTTGTGAATACCAATTTTACGTACAGTCATTGGTTTGACCCGACTTGAAATCAAACCTGCGTCTACAGCTCCACCGACGGACACTTTTACCACTCGGCCATCTGAGCTGTAAAACTTAAATACCTGATCGTTAGAGGAAGAAAAATCCTCCATAATATCTTTCAATTCTTCTGGAATATCAAGTCCGCTCTCGTTCACCGTTTTCACCAGAGCCTAAAAAAGCAATTGAAAAATACCCACAATAAAACTTTACCGTCACCGTCTTTTCACAAGGAGGATTGCTTCAGTCAAAACATGCAAATTCTAAGAGCAAGCCTAATACCACCCAAAAGGTAGGCAAACAAATTTGATTGTTTTGTATAAAATTTCTTTTTTTAAAACGAGCTCTAGCTATTGACAGTTATCGTGCACTCTGCCAGAGGATGCTGAACCTCGCTTTAACTTGTAATTGTAAGTAGCCTTTAAACGAAAATTGAGGCATATGTGAACGAAATGTTTAAACTAACTCGCAATACTATTAACGTTGTCATTTATTTGCATTGAAACAAGACAAACATCTTTGCAAATCGGACACTGTCGCTACGGCTCGCCACAGCTGCGATGTTTCTGTGTTGTCACTTCAGAGATGTGCAACACCACTCGTTGCACGCTTGGGCGTAATAAAGCAAGTATAATAAAGACTTGATTTTTAATACCTGAATAATATTTTGAGTTGTGGCTTTCACGTCCGTTTCATCAGCAGGGAGGGACGCGATATCAGATGCAGACACAGGTTGACCTTGCAGAGCAGTAGCTAGTAGATTGGCAATATCTTGAAATGAAGACGACGAGGACGTTTGAGGAGCAGCTATAAATCAAGAAGATTTGTAAAAACGAGGCAACATATGCAATCACCACCTTCGAAATGGAGCATCTTTTCACAATGATTTGGCTCATTTTTGTTCGGGTTAATGCCACAATCAGCGTGAGAGAAATATAATTCGTACAATATCGACGCCCTTCCACGTTTCTCCAACCATGCTTTGCATTTCGGTGTATGTAGTACACTGTACGAAACATTAAACGTCGAGTAATTTTACTCCACTCTGACTAACCGAAAACGACTTCCGCTCTTCACAAAAAACTTACGAATCTCAAGACTCACACTAATAATTCTGTTCACAGCAAGTACACAGCTTGCATTTACAACACCAACAACGCAGTAGAGATCAAAATGACGTGAACAAATTCTTCGAGCCACCATCAATGAACTGTAGATCGAATTTGCGTTTGGGTGAAAGTTTCGAACAGCATTAGAAATCTTCACACATCCGTTCATGGCGTTATTTTGAGTTAGCAGTGCCATTTCATGCTTTTGTTTTAACAGCTAATCACTATGAAACGTAACACGAAAAAAAAAACAGAATAGCCGCATTTTCATGTCAGTATGCAGTGATACTGCAACCCTTACATAGGAAAATACGTATATATTCAAAAAACGACCTATAAGAGCAATGAAGCTAAGTTTATGAAATTTTAGTGTCGACGCAAACAAACAAGTGATGTTGTTTTTAAATTATGGTGAACTGAAAATTCAACAGTGATTGAGGGAGACTGCCAAGTGAGTTTGCGCAATTCGAGTCAGCAGCCAACCGACATCGATGTCAAATGCGATCGGCTCCAGCTATGAATCGAACCCGTCACGTAGGATCTGTCACCTGCGCGCGGTACCGCTAGGCCATGCCGCTGACAAAATAAATATCTTGGTCTATATTAACTTTGTGCGTAAATTGTAAACTGAAGTAACAATGGGATCATTGCGTTGTAGTTAGCTTCATATTTGACATTTTCGTCTTTCAATGTTAAAAAAACAGAATACGTTGAAACGCCTACATTCAACGAACTACAAATTTTCAAATATCTAATAGTTCCAAATTCACACTATTACACAACACGATAAACGTGATTTTGTTTTACCTGCATTTGGAGTAGTGGTGGTTGATGATGATGCAAATCCACTATCGGCGCTAGAACCACCAGCTACCGACGGTGATGAATCTGCAATTGTTAATCTATTAATTTACCGTCTTCGATTTGTCTTGTGGACTTGCTATTACATCGATACCCTTTTTAATTTAAAAATGAGGTTACGACAGCTTCCAATAAAACTCTTCAGGGACTCGGGAATCAGACTTAGAGCAGCTTTATCAAGATATTGAACCACATCAGCATCACCACTAGCCCGTAACGATTTTCGAGACGAAAAAATGATTTTATTGGTCAAACCGCATAAACTGACTGAACCAAATCACGCAGCAGGGCTATTAAAGGCTGCCCGAAATCATGTCAAACAAGTTAAATAGCAAAAACACTTCATTAAAACTACATACAGCTTTTTAGAAAAAAATTACCTTTCACAGCGGCATCTGTATCTTCTGACACAGTTCGTTCGTTCTCATTAGCTGTGACAGTGTGCTGAGTGTTAGCAGTCTGATGTTTGTTTTTATGGAGTACGTTTCGAACCCAATTTACTTTGTCTTCTTCCTCCTGCTTCGTGGAGGAATCTCCTCCTCCGTCATCTTCCCATAATCTAGACAAATATAAACGTCAACAATAACACAATCACCAACGTCAACATAAAAGTATGAAGTATGACAGTGATCTTTAAAACGGACGTTGATTTTGAACATATGTGGCAGAAAAACATATTCTTGACGAAAATTCTCGTGTAGGTAGATGTTTTGGCAATACGTACCAATTTAGCTGTAATCATCAGCAGTGCATGCTAGGCGCTAGAAAGCAGCACACTGCAAGTTAAAGCTATCACAGACGTAATTCTATGTATATGCGCTGCAACTCGCATTTCTTTGCTGATGGCGAGAGTTGAATCTGCTTACCCCGTGCACAGTTAAAATACAGAAAGAGTTCGTAAAGCTGCACCACATCATTTTAAAGCCACATTTCCCAAATATAACCAGCCAGTTAGCTCAGTTGTAAAGACATTGCTAAAGGTGTATGAGGTCTGAGGTTCGATTACCGGGTCGGTCAAATCGGTACAGTGTCGCCAACAGCTCGCCACCGCTGCGACGTTTCTTCGGAACTGTGTTGCCCAGGCGCTAAGCCGCGGAGATGGGCCTCGCTACTCATTACACGCTTTGTAATTGAGGACTCGCGTAATACCGCGAACACAATGAAGAGTCGATTTTGATTTTTGCCAAATATTGGCCAGATTACTCAACGACATATAGTGATTATAAGCGATACAGCCAAAATAATAAAAAATGGTGAAAAATTACAAGCATTTTGTGAATTCATTGTTCAGTCACTTTCACCCAGCTTAATTTTCCTTCATGATAGACGGATAACCAAAATACCTATTGATGAAATTAAAACTTTACTACTCACCCATACAAGGCACGTAGCATTGATTTGATCACAGGGTTACCCTCGTACGCATAAGGACAATCTTTAGCCGTTATGAAAGGAACTTGTTGACGAAATTGCACTGAAATCTGATTTTCTTGTTCTAAATCGAATTCTTCGGAGAAAGCACTGCCTTTGCTCACACGATGAGTCTTCTCAAATCGTTCGCTAAACCTTTATAATTAATCAGGATGTTACGTATTAGTGTAGAACTCTTTTACCGAAAAATTTAAGAACCTAATTCCGATTAAGCATACTTCATCGTCGCCGGCATTTGGACAGGCACTCACTCCAAGACGGGACGGAACTTTTAGCGTGACCGACTCGTGGGGGGACAACTAGGCATGACCGATGCGGCATTAAAATACTTTTCAAGGTTCAATTTAGAGTTAAAGATTAGTATTTGGGTTAGGATCAGGTGTGAGCGTGGTAACGCCAAGTCGATCACGCCGCGCTGTCTCATGCCAAAAAATCTCGCACTCTCGAGTGCGAAGATGAAGATTCGTACATCGAAATTTTTCATCACTAACTCGTCGCTCAAACCAACTAAGAAAACCTAATTTTTAAGCAACCACACTGATGAAGTAATTTTTCTTACACGAAATCCGGATGCAACATCAGTTCTTCGACGTTTGCAGTCAGGATAATTTCCACCAGCGCCTTGAAGGATGGTCTAGAAATCTTCATCGGAGGAGTTGATTTTGAATCAATTTCAAGAGGAATTTTTCGCTTTTCAGCTTCGATTTTTCGACTCTCCAAACTATAACCTTGCGCAGGTGAGTCGTTGCTTCTGGATAAGCTTTTCAATTGAGTGTCCGCGTCTCCTTCATCCTCATCACTAAACGTGGCATCAGCATCATCAATATTAACGTCCGGATTTGATCTTCCTGCTTTTCGTCGAGGGGACTTAACGGAAACATCTGATTTTAATATCGATTTGTGAACCTAAAAAAAATACATCAGAAAAAAAAATTGATTCAACTCGCGCTGTTATGCCGATGAGTGTAACAAGTGACGGGGCCAATTCTCCGCGGCTTAGCGCAAGGGACACAGTTTCAAAAAGAAACGTCGCAGCAGTGACGAGCCGTTGGCGACACTGTGACCGATTCAACCGACCAGGGATTTGTACCCCAGACCTACCGCAGCGATAGCAATGTCGTCATAACTGAGCTCACTGGCCGGTTGAATACAAAAGTAAACAAACAGAGACAGAATGACAGCGGACTACATCCTTTTTCACCAGGTAAGTGGACAGGTGACATTTTGTCGCAGGCTATGCACACGGATGAATCGTAGTCCGCTATTGTGGTAACTAGCAACGCTGAGATGAGCAGTAGTCTACAACTGCAAGAATTCTTTACGCAAACAATCTCAATACTTACCCTGTCTCTTGTTTCTTTGGGTTTGTAAAAGTCCAATCTCGCTTGGAAAGTATTTGTAAATATAGCTTTCAAATTTTCTTGAAATTTACTGAACGAAGTTTTGGAAGAAAAATAGGCAGTAGGTTCCTTGTAGTAATTGTGAAGAAGTTTATCAGAAATCTGAAAAAAAAGTTGCAAATCACCAAGAAATCGTGAAATGATCACTTTCATTGTCAACTACCACTTCTTTATACCTTGAAACCTTAAAACATTCTAAAGAGGCGTCCATCATAGATCATCTGTCATAAGAAGCAAAAACACCATTACAAGCTAAACCCGGGGCTAAATGTGAACTCATGAGAACAGACATCAGCAGTATTTATGCATTTG
The DNA here is from genome assembly GCA_964006365.1 of Trididemnum miniatum. NCBI lineage: Eukaryota > Metazoa > Chordata > Ascidiacea > Aplousobranchia > Didemnidae > Trididemnum > Trididemnum miniatum. The sequence continues at coordinate 23,739,581 of OZ023236.1, forward strand.
CCCTTGGTTAGCAATATCCACTTCACTTCAAGCAGTAAAGGTTATTATGATTGTAATTTTAGGCCGAAAACACCACTTTTCGAAAAAACTAACTTCGACGCGCGTAATTAGGCGAAAAAGATTCTGACTGACGCTCCTTGACGTGGGGTATTTCGATATCTCTGTTTGGTTAGAGGGGACGCAAAATCGTTTCGGTAACAGCTCATTAATGATAGTACTAAGCTGCAGGTGATCGCTTTCTCATGATAGGAGGTTAATTCAAAAAAAAACGACTTGATACCTGTACTCGTTTTTTGTCTTTCAGTACTTGCAGTAGCTTGTCTAACTGATCCGGTTGCAACGATCCAACAGCGGAAGAGGTTTCAATGTTCATGGAGCGAAGTTTTTGATCCAACTCCTCTGGAACTTTACCATCATTCTGACCATCACGACGTTTTCGCACAGTGACCATGTTATAAATCTTCTGGTCTGCACAAAATATCGCAACAATTAATAAGATTCCTTGAAAAAAGATTATCTTACCATCCACTTGCATCAAAAATCAAAGCTGGATCTAGGGTTTCTGCCTAGGAAGAGGGAAGGGGTACTTTTATAATGATATAAAAAGCATGGCCATCTCAACTAATAGTAAAACCAAAACAGTACTTACAGCTGTTAGTAGCTGAAGAACTTACAGGGTCCAGTTGATTCTTCTGAATACGCCACTGTCACGAACGCTATATGAATTACGAGTGTAGGCTGTAGATTACTTAAATCAAGTTTTTGCTCGCTATAAATAAACAACTAAGGGTACAAGTTATTTATATATCAAACAATAGAACTACGTAAAAAAACTGAGTGAATGCATTTAAACAAAAACTAAGTTAATGCACTTTTACTAGCTTCATTTTGCAAAAACAAAATCCAGTTTAAGTAGTAAGTATTAGTATATACAGTAATCATAAAAAGCCATTCGTTCAAAAGTATGACGTTTGTTGAGAGTATTTTATGAACAAAAGCAAAAATAGTTTTGAAATCAAAGCTATGTCTCACAACAGAGTAGTTGATTAAAACAATTGCGATTTTCACGTGGAAGAAATTAAAACATTTACCATTAACTTTTGTTGACAGATACTTGGGAGTGACGATTAAAACATGCAAAAACTGGGTGTTTGGTTTATCGCCATTTTCCAGCGGAGCTAAACCCATCTTATTGACAGTAAGATTGCTGTTTGGAATCAGATAAAGACAGCTGGCCATTCGAAGTGGTACGACAGCCACAGCTTCCTTTTGTACCAGGTGAGCTATAAGTTGACGAAACTTCCCAAAGCCAGCTTCATCTGAAGGAACCAAGGTGAAGATATTGTAATTACGGCCCCGGTACACCACTGCAGAAACAAATTACAATAAAGAATTAGAGTTCTGGGGGTAAAAGTTTTACTATTTCCAAAAGAAAAGCACTAAGTCATTTTCACTTTCACTTTAGCATCACAAGCATTTCGTATTTATCAGACACGTCTTCCACAAACTAATTATAATAAATGTGAAGTAAAAATAACATATTGCATCAAGCAGCACAAAACGCAGAACCACACTAAAAAAGAAAGGAAGTCAGTTTGAAAATGCTAAGGTATCAGATTACAATCAGAACGGCTGGTCCTCTAACCATAAAAAAACAAAATCAAACAATCAACTAACCGTTATGCTTCCTTCCAGATTTGTTAAGCAGAGTCGGAGGAAGGTGTCGGGAAAAGTTAGCTACCGAAAGGAATATTTTAACATTTACATTGTTGTCCCTGAAATAAGGTAAAATACATCAGAGATTCTAGTGGAGCAACCGGCCGGTTAGGTCAGTTTAAGCACATTGGTATTGGTGAAGGAGGTGTGGGGTTCGATTCCCGGGCCGGCCAAATCGGATACAGTGTTGCCAACAGCTCGCAGCAATTAAAATAACGTTTCTGTGGAGCTGTGTTGCTCAGGCCATAAACCACGGAGATGGGCCTCGCTACTCGTTACACGCTTTGACGTAACTCCGCGAGAATAATGAGGATTTGATTCTTTTTCTGGTGTAGCTATCGTTTGGAGATAAAAATTCTGAGCTTTGCTTTTTAACAGCTGAACTTTGGTAAATAGAAGCGGGCCACCCAAACACAAGGTAGTAATGGAATGATAAGAGAAAATTAATCAAGGGCATCAAGGACACCACATCTCAGAACAAGCAATAAAAGTATAAAGCTTATCTAATGCTAATTCAATCCAAACCTATACTGAGCCTTGGCGGTTTTATACAGCTTTTAACTACAATGGTCTTACAGGAAAGCTTTGTTGCCAGCAACATCATTATCCGTCCTCATTTCAACGTTGCAAAATAATCCTCCTTTAACTAGCAACTTTCCTTTCCACAAGCACAGCGTCTTTACGACTCCTACTCCTTGCGAAGAAGAGGAAAGCGACCTCGATTGATCGACTTCCATCGGCGTGGAATCCATTAACGTATAACTGAAAAATTACCACGCAATATATAAACGAAAAAAGCTAAACCTAACCAAATCCAGCAGCAAATGTGGTTGAGTGCTTGCACTAAAAGGTTTCAAAAAAATATTTATATTTCTTGACCGAAATCCTTTAATGCAGAATGCTAGAGCTAACGAAATCATGAAGTGTCAAGTAAACAAGTGAAGACCAACTCTATTTCCATACCGCTTTGATACTGTGCAAACTTTCGGAAATAGCAATAAAAAGATTAGGGTCTAATAAACAAAACAGAAAATTGGCGACGGTAAAGTTGGTAGCACACACTTTACCGCATTCAGAAGAACGTATATACTTGCTACATGCTGATGATCGTAAGTACTTGGCTGCAAGCGAGTGGCCTGTGATTAGAAAGCACGTTACAGCAACAGCTAAGAGCAACGTAAATAAATACACAATCGTTAATTCGTTGAACTGAATGCAATGTTTTCAGTGCAGTAGAAATCGTTTTGTTTGTCAACAATAAATGATAAAAACTAATTATACGTAAAATATCGATGTGATAGCTTCTGCACGTCGCTTCATTCATGAAACATATTAAATATAATTACTGACGAGGGCAGCTGCATTCAAGATGTCGAAACGTCGAGCGGCAATGAAAATAATATTTTCACATTTACTGATGAACTGACCATTTTTAAATCACTTAAATGCGAGATGGCTGCATTTATACTGCTATTCCAACGGCAATAATGGTAAGAGTAAGAGTAACTATCATTTAAAATCAAGAGGCTACAAAGTTGACCAAAATGACGCAAAGACATACAAGTATTTTTTAATCGAAAGCCTGTTAATGATACCGAAAGCTGGTCAACGAGTTACTATGAGGTTGCAGTACAAGTTCATAATAGACGGAGCAAAATGTACAGCGATGGATCTTGTAAGAAACCAACAATAAATCATACAAAACATCATATTAACGTAACAAACCTACCTGTCTCTTCGCTGTAACGATTTTACACTGTCAACGCACGTATAATGAAGAATTGCGTAAGGTAAAATCTGACGAGGTCGACTGACAAGATCCAATTCACCGTATTCATAAATATAGTACTGGAAATCAAAAGACAATGATGAAGATTTACAGCGTATTTACGCTGTACATTGTATAATGTGTTTTACTAACCGCTACTAGCATCAAACAAGACTACCAAGCGATCTAAACAATTTCTTAACGTAGAACAACACTACATGGCACTACGCCGCTGATGACAACTGAATCTGTGCTGTCGAAATGCTCAGTTTTAAGACTTACTGTGGTTTCACTTTTCCTTCCTAATATTATCACAATGTTTTCAAATTCAAATACAAACTCGACCATAGCCAACCAACCAATAATGATGGGCTAACAACAATATTACTGCCATCAAGACAATATACGAGTATTACGTTATTGCAGAAAAAATGTAAGTATTTCACATGTAAAAACGCAAGTATGAAGTGATGATTACTCGCTCATACTCAGCCTGCAAAAAAATCGACATAATTGTGAAATTACAACATCAAATCTCTGTAGATAATTAATCAGGCATTAGCAGCATGCAATTGCACAGAAAGCGACCAACTTTTTCGGGTAATCTCTACACAGAAGTCAGCTAAGCTGAGCTTCAGACTGCTCAAATATTTTTGTGACGTCATATTATTGTTAACCATATACTAATTGGTTAAGCTATAAAAAATTGCAACTAAAAATACAGGACATCGGCTTTGTTAATAGATGTATGCATGAAAGTGGTTCAACAAAAGACTGCGCACATCGAAATCAACTTGTTTGTGAAATCTAGCTCAAACTTTCATAATAGTGAAAACACACTTCATCCTTTTCTGCGGTTTGAAGTAATGACATACCTGCAACGCTTGATACGCTCGAGGATGATTTCCTTTGGACCCTTCATTTGTGAACTTGGTAAAATGGCAATCATACAAAGGTGTTGGTTCTTGGCTGGTACTTGAACCTCTGCATTCGGTGACTAATTTCGCTTTGCCCTAGTTGAGAAAAACGTGTCATGAACAGTCGAAATACTTATACAATCGAAAGTGACAAAAGTGATGCTATTGCTGTTTTTTCGTTTCGAATCATACGTTGAAATGCAGCAAAATTTACGTGCGCTAACGTACAGTAAAATTTACGTGAAGCGAAAAATAAACAAATATTACAAACTTCCATTTATGCATAAACGTCATTTTTTGTGCCTATTTACAGCTGTTCCTCCACATGTCAATCTGACATTTTCAATGTCAAATGATCTTCCAGGAAGCATTGCTATGCATTAACATTGTTACTTGTATGAACACTAAACAAAAAAGTATAATTTGATGATATCGTAGCATGAATTCCGCTCAAATATCATTCTGCATTACTTTAGCACGTAATGCAAACCATGATCACAAAATTCTAAAATCCAAAAGGCAAAAATGCCCAAAACTTCCAAAACTAATTTTGTAACGAAGTGTTATGAGAAAAATTCATTACAATTATTAGCTACAAAACAAAAATCATCTGGCATACCTTGATGATCTTCAACACTATTATAAAACCAGAATCCGAAGCGCTTAGGGGAGCAAGAGAAACAACATCAGCGTGCTTGCACAAATATACTCCAAGATCCGGTTTTCCGAGTGAAACCAACGATGTATTGCCAACTGACAACCCATTCTCACATATTTTAACGACCTTAAAAAACAATGTTAATGAAAATTTATATCTTGGTATGCAATCAGCGCCCTAATAAAGTCAATACAAAATTATTATTCTCACCCCCTTGCATGTGCAAAGTTAGAAAAGAAGAAATCAAATCTTTATTATACTCGCTAAATGACTTCGAAGCGTGTAATGAGTGGCTAGACCCATTTCCGCAGCTTAGCGCCAGGCCAACACAGCTCCGAAGAAACATCGCAGCACTAACAAAAGCCATTGACGATACTGTTCGATTTGACCGACGAGGGAATCAAACCCCAGACCTCCCGTGGTGACAGCGATGTCTTGAACCACTACACCAACCGGCCGGTCGCAGCGAAATTGCTATGGAAAAGCCGTCGTCTTTATGCCAATCTTTTTATGCAAATACAATCTCATAAACTCATAGAAATGTCTTATGATTACAAAACTGATTGTTTTTAAATAGCAAATTTAATAGCAAGGCTAGTAGTAGTTAAGAGCCTTGCTATTGCATAAAGTAGATAAACCATGAAAATATATGCCCTCTGGCACAGGTACATCGTTACTTCACAATTAAGAAAACTTGGTTGTTTTATTAGAATCAAACACAGAACTTTTGTTTTCTTCAGCATATTTACTTCATTTTTATTGCTGGCTTGAAGAAACGCAAAGGATTCCGAAAGATCTTTTTCTGATCTTCCTTCTTCTTTCATGTCCTTCTTCTTGTCTAAAAACTGTAACAACAAATAAAAAATTTCAAAATCCACAAATATCGACCACGCAATAATTATTGGCATATCACAAAATTTGGTCGAGTCTTACAAGGCATAGTTTGCTTTGAAACGCAATCAAACCCAGCTAACGTCACTTCAACACTATCATACAGAGTATTTTGGCATAAAATATTAGCAAACTGAGCACTGCAAAAACATGAGCACAAAACTGAATCATCATTACACTCGCATTTTTTTGCTGAAAATTCATCTGAAAATAGAATGACAATCAATGCAATGTTTATCCCAAAATACACATACGCCTACCTCTTTCATAAGAGTTTGGTTATTGACCAGCTCCACTCTGCGGAATCGAATCTGTCTTGATGATTGGGGATACAAATACAATGCCTTTATGGCTGGATATAATGTATGCACATATTCACGAGAATGAAGAGGAAGTTCAGTCAGCAAGTCTACGTAAAAAAATTGATATAATAATAAGTAAACTTTGCCATTTAAAAAAAAAGCTAAGCCATTGACTAACTAAGTAAAGGTATTCTTAGGACCAGGGCTCCTACAAGAACAAATTAAGTTTATACTGGGCTTCTAACATTTTCCAAAAAAAATTGAACTGGGTGTACAACCAAAAAATAACTTGCCTTCAAAAAAAAACTTCATTATCATAATAATACAAACTGCATTACTACTAAAGTAAAAATGAACTAAAATGTAACTAATATGCAACGCATTAGGTTCAGTCTCATTCCTCAAGATAACAAAAACTGGAATAACGCATTTACTCTCAAGCCAATTTTTTGCTCAAGATTGTAGTACGATATTATGCAGTTTTTATTGCTATTCTTACGTTTATAATAACAAATAAAGATTTGTATTCATTAATAAAAACCATATGAAGACCTATAGTTATGATATGAACAATCAACAGCATAAGCAAATTAAGTATCAGAAAATTTTGACATTTAAAATCATGCAAAATAACTCGGATCATTACAAATGACCACCAATGCTCAATTTCAATGACAGTTTAGTGCTTTACCTTTGCTTTCTGTGTGTTCTTTTTTACGTGGAATATGAAAAGTTTTTAACTTTTCAAAATTGTATTCTTGCTCTTCTTCACTGCTTCTATCATCTGGTGCTTTTCCTTCTATACAGAAAATGCAAAATCAGTGTGATTACACAGAAAACTATCAGACTTGATGGACAGGTGTATGGCAAATTTAAAACCACAGCAGCAGCAGATGCAGCATATAGCGCAAAAAGTTGGAGCTCTAAAAGTTTTACTGCACTTTGCTATAGCTTTTCTTGTCAAATTTCAGTAAATACAAAACTCTCATATTGATGGCTTGATCCCTGCAATAAGTAAACATTTCACACACTGGAAACATATACGGTAAAAAAATCTCAAAAAAAGTATCAAGAATTGAAGCAGAGAAACAACTGTCACAAAGGCACTAGAACATATTTTTCATCATTATATCTTGTACTGCAATGTCACACTTAAAATAGATGACAATTCTTAAAGGCAGTGGCTATTTTGCCATTACCAGTCATGCATATTCACACTGTCCAGAATCGATGCACTGCCATAACTGCAAAATAGACACTGTCATTTTAAACAAATATCTTAAGAATACCCTAACAAAACAAATTTTTTTTGAAAAAAAATAGCAACAACATAGGGTAGAAACGAAAGCATTATGCAGGGTAACAGAAAACTATATAAAACTTGGCCTGGTCAGCTAGTGAAGGTGCATAGCCTTGAAGCAGTTGGTGTCCAAAGCACTTGTATGATTTTTTGCAACTAATTCCCTACCAGCAGTCACATCTTTTAATGATACTCAATATTGTTCAGATCAACTTCTGAACAATATTGATTGCTGGCTCTGGCTTTAGTCATCGAGCTCTCTGCTATTCGCACTACAGATCGCCGATACAATCTTTTAATGATACTATATTCTACTTACTAGCAAGACCTGAAGCCTTTAATTTAGCAATAATTGCTTCTTTTCTTTTTATTGCACTTGATGAGAGTTGGTTTGAATCCATCTTACTGTGTTAACTGCCACACATCACACACATTCAAACCTATATTTTCAAAAACTAAGCCATCACAAATCATCATTACTGGTACAGTAACTCATTGTCATCTCACAAAATCACTGTTGCCAACCTGCATAAAAGCTTGGAATTACAATACTTAGTATATAGATAGTTATGGAGTACTGTAGGTCTGTAACACCAGAATATGAATAGAGAAAAGACATATAGAGCAATGTAGCACCTTTTTTCTAAGTTTCAGCCATTCAATGCTTAAGATGACTGTCAAAAATTTTGGCACCAGGACTTTTCATCATATATCTTTTGCCACACCTTACTGGTACTTCAACAATGTTATTCATATTGATGGAATTTCATTTTTTACAAGTTCTGGTCATTAGAGACCCTAATGTTTTTCTCCAAACCATAAACCCTAATGTCTGATTTCGAACCAAAGGCTAAAACTTCTGATTCAAAACTGAGGCTTTGAATAAACTGAATCAAATGCCACATACTTCCCAGGTGTAATGAACAATCAACCATTTGCAACTATTCTCCTTAACGCTCTCCTGATGTCAGACGATGTCAAGCGGCGGTTTAGGGTTACGATTAAGTTTTAACCCTCAGAAGAATGTGAAACAAGACGACTGATTGCACACTGATGGCCAGTTGTTCATTTTACGCAACATTCAATATTGAGCTGAAGAACTGTGGAATTAATAACAACAGATTTGTATACCGGTACCACTTAAACATAACTAATGTGTAGAGCAGACGTGGGCAAACTATGGCCCGCAGGCAAACTCCGCCCGCCGGCACTTACAGAAACTTTAACTTCCACAATGAACTGAGCGGAAGACCTTTTTTCCATTTAGAGATAACGAATGGCAGTGATTTTCAAAAAAATAAGCCTCAACGACGCAAAATTGAAATGAAAAACGAAGTGAAAACGTTTTACTTTGGAGATCACACTCGTACGTGGACTGTGATCTTCAAAAAAAGAAAAAAAGGTCTTTACCTTGTTTTCCAATCAGGGTGCGGCCAGCGGCTTTAACAGTTTTTTCAAATCTGGCTCTTGGTGTAAAAAGTTTACCCACTCCTGGGGTAGAGTGTTGACTAAGTGGTGTTAACTTAAGTATGGTACCGGTACTAGTAATTTATTGTCAAATGTTGGTTTTCCTCCTGAATCATTCTCAACTCTAAATTCAAAAATATAATGATGATAAAATTCAAGTGGTTTCTCAGCAATCATGAAAATTCTTATCCAGTATAATTAAACACCAGCATCACACAAAATTTGATAAAAAGTCTCACAAAAAAGATAAAATCGATTTCAACCTCAAAGGTCATCGTCAGTCACCTAAACAACAACTCTCAATATAATATGCTGAGTACACTAAAAAAGTCTCGCAAATGCGTTGCACTCAATATGATAGTTTCTAACAAAAGTAAGGCACGGAATCTCAAACTGTCATCACAGACAAGTGAAACAACTGGTGATTATAAAACTGAAACGATTTCTCAGCAATCAATCATGAAGTACCATTACCAGTAACCAAGTTACACTGCACATAATTTGGAATGGATAATAAAATTAAAGTCAGCATGAATCAAAAATTAGCTCAAGCATTGTACTTTATTGTCAGGTAAATTTTACTCGAACACTTGTATACAATAAGCTTTCACAGTTCATAACAACAAATACCAGTATGCTTTAAGTTTAAAAATCAGATTCTGGCAAGCTTTGAACAATTTAAAACTTACATAAGCTCTTAAATTTTTCCCAATCATTGCCAACTGAAATATCACAAAATTTCTGGCTTTAACAGGTGTAACAAGAATGCACCTAATCGTTACTTTATTTGCCAACAGCGCTAGGTCAGTAGCAAACCACACACTAAATTGAATCAGTATATACCATCAACTCGAGTGACTTTAATCAACTGCTAGGCTTACTCTGCAGCCTTACTTTTAAGGCAATGGCTATTTGCACCAACCCATACCAATATACGCTTTGTTTTATTAACTGTAGACTATCTCCTCGTATTTCAGATTCATTTATTTCATTGCATTCATACAGTATTTAAACAATTATAATAAATAAATACAAGAGCAAAAATATAGTTCAACAACAAACATAACACAACATAGAAAAAGTCCTCACTGTCTCCCCAGTTGGATGAGAGCAAAGAGCCGAACAAAGTAATATTGGTAACATAACCCAAAGCAGCAAATGTTATAGGCCCCACAAAAATAGGCAAGTTGTGTTTTTTGCAGCTTCTTCAGATAGTCATCCATAAAAACTACAGGTAAACCTTTACAATGTGCAGTTTAGCACCAGAATTTTAAATCACTCACAACATTGTGGGAAAGCGTTGGACATCAGTTCAGAAAAACTGCATTGCAAAGTCATCTTAGTCATGGAGTAGCCAACTGAACTGCTGAGTACCGTTGCATAACCTGTAATAAGGTCGATGGCGAATGCCAAAATTACACTATTGCAGGGTAAAATGCTAATTAATCAGTTAATAGACCTTACTTAATACACCTATACTATTATCCTTCAGCTGATACATCGCTCTGTGCCTTTTGTTTATCCCCTCTTCTTACCAGATTACGGACCAGCTCTAACATACACTTTAGCCTACACATACTGGTACCGTACACCTCTGGTCTAGTCCTTACCCCAACAAAGTCCACAAAAGCTTAATAATAATAATAACAAGAACATCATAACAAGCACCTTTTTTTAAGCACATCGTGCTTTTGCACAGAAAAACATTACAATTGCTGAACACTTAAAGTATTTACGCTGAATTTCATGAAAAATTGTTGAATGCATACCGGTACATGCAAGATTTTGAAAGTACACTGTTGGTGATAAATAAGCGCAATTATTGAATAGGCTACTGAGGTCAACACATCATATGATGCTACTATAGCATTAGGTAAATCAATTGACACAGTAACAATACATTTGGCAGTGTGCACAAAAACGTACCAATGCACTGGTAGTCTACAGTGTGATAATAATCACGAATAGAAGCATAAAAACACTCTACTATTAAAGACAATCAGGATCAAACTTTAATGGATTATTGCACCAAAACTCGTCTAGTTGATTTTTCAATTAATTAAGTGAAGGTGCAAAAACTACGGTACCAGTACAGTACGTCTTCTGGGAGAGAATTCCAATTATTGATAACTCTGACAGCAAAAAACTGTTAATTGGGTATTGTTTTATGGGAGGTTTTATTTCTATTTAAATTTATGATCTCTTGTATCATATCGATATTCAACTCTGTTAATTAAATGCATTAAGTTAGACCAGTTTACATCATAATGACTGTGCAAGTACTTATACACAGTACACTTGAATGTAGTCACTTCTTAATCTACGATAAATTAAGGTGGGTAACTGAAGTGCTCTTAAATGATCAGGATACGACATATTTTTCTTACCAGGTACCGGTAGTATTTTAGTGGCTCTTCTTTGAACTGCTTCAATATTTAATATTTCATTAAAATAGGCTTCGTGGCATAGTTTGAACCACACTGTTCTAGAGCTTTGCTGCTTGCATGCTGCAATCGAGCTATGGCACCAGTACCAGCACTGACCAGCTGACTCAGAACTTAGTAACCACACTAGGCCTAGTCTAGTCTTACTCTTAACAACTATACATTGATAACTGTAAACACCGTTCTCCACTTTTTCAGGCATAACTTCGCACTTAATTGCTCACTAAGTTCTGTAGATTAACGATCATCCCACTGGTCTGGTCTTCTACCAGCACCATCTGCAACGTGCAAATGCAAAAGTTCTAGACTATGCCACGATTCCACGACCTAATTAACCACAAATAAATGCAAATGGCGGTTCAGCGGTTATATAAGAAAAATAACTATTTCACCGTAAAAATAAATTTTATATTCGCAAAAAGGAATTAATTAATGCAGAGATAGTGGTAGGACAGAAAAGTTTTTATTTTTTTGCCCCGAAACAAAAGATAACATGAAACAAAAAAGACCAGAGATGAAAATAAGGACAGAACGAAAAACGATATAGGCTAAAACGTGCGAAACGATAATAGAAATGCTGCATGTTTAAAAATTGGCAGGGACTACCAAGCACATTGGCAAAACAACCAGACGTTTTATTTCGATACATCTAACTATTTATTTGGATTTGTCTCACTCAGAAATCACGCATCATTAACACATAATACGAAATGTATGCTGACAAATTAACAACAACAAAATAAGTAACAGTACCTGTATGCGCAAATCCTACAGAGTCTTCTAACTTGCGATTTGTATTTTGTATTTAGTTGCATATTTATCTTCCTATCACGAGAAAGCGATCAAAGCGCTATATCGAGCTCGCTTAGAAGTTTCCAACCATCTGCCTACCACACCAAATAGGAGAATCCCGTTAAGTGCCTTTTCCAACGGCACAGCACGTAAACTTGCCAGCTTGTTTTTCCACCCTGCCCCTTTTTAGTTTCTGAACGTCAAGCAGGGAAGGTGTGAATACCAATTTTACAGTCATTGGTTTAACCCGACTCGGAATCAAATCCGAGTCTACAGATGGAAAGGCGGACGTTCCTACCACTCGGCCATCTGAGCTGTTAAATTATTCTTTACCAGTGTTGTTTCAACTTGTTTCTGCAAAACGCAAGCTCAATACCCTCGCCAAATAACTGAACCCGTCGCCAAACAAATGCCCCTCGCCAAACAAAAGCTTCTAAAACTTCTTTTCCAATGTGATTCATATTCTTCGTACATATAATACTCAATTCTCATTAATAACAATTGCGAACATTTTTTTTTACCTTATTTTCGTTTTTGTTGTTTGCTTTTAACCAATCAAACATTCATCAGCTTTACGTTCTTTAAGGTATAGGGTTCAGCAATCTCGCTGTTCTTGCTTGCCAGTGTAAATAATGGTGCATACTGTTTTTTCCGTTTTATCATTCATCGACTAGATGCACGTGAAGCGCAGTGGTAAATTATTAATTCTGTTATTCATTGTCATTTTATTCCAGCGAATTGCAAAAAAAACTATAAGTTCTATATAGGATCTTAACTTTTGTCGATATGTTTTTTTTTTTTTTTTTTCATCCCTTTCCGTTTGAAGGAAATAGTAACTTTTTGTTTGGTTTCCTTCTGACACTATAGCAGTTTTCACTAGCATCTGAGTTATTTTCTGCGCTGTTCAGTGATCCCCTTTAGATCATTGCAAAAATCATTGCCTTGTATAGCCTTTTAATCGAAAGTCTACAGTTATGCAAGCTTCCCGGGAAATGCCAGAAGCATTACGACCACAGAACGTCGTTCTTTTGACCGTTGCGCCGCAGAATGGTGACCACGGCGTTGCTTCTAACTTGTCTTCAAATCTTCGATCAATCAATCAGCTGATGCACCTCTCTCAATCAATCAACTCACAAGTCACGCCCACTTCTTCAATTAACAGCTGGGGGAGCAATGTAGCGCACGCGCTAACCCAGCCGCGACTACGACGCAATCAATCGTCAGCAGCAAGCACGCAGTTAGTACCACAAGTGAGAATAATTCGAAAAGCATCGCTTTTAATATATCAATCGATTTTCTGCAGTTACATGCTTCCCGGGAAATGCCAGAAGCACTTCGACCACGGAACGTTGTTCCTTTGACCGTGGCGCTACAACTTCCTCTGTAAATCAGACTGCAATCGCATCGAACGTTTTTTCCCAAAAATATCGCATCTAAACACATTAAAAGAATCACATTAAAAATCGCTAAGTGTAGGCTTATACGATGAAAAAAAATCTGCGATTTTTGTAGATCGAGAAAATATAGTAAAAATGCTTTCCACCTCCGCTGTTTTGAAGAGTAGAGCAATCAATCATTTTGTCGCACTGAAATTCTATCTCCTTTACATGACAGCAATCTTACACGTAATCGCAAAAGCACACATAAAATCGCATCGAAAAAAAAATAATAATAATAATCAGAACCTAATGGCAACAAAAATCGCATCTACTCTACAATATGCTCATAGCAATTAGACGGTTGTTACCAGTATCCCAGAACCTCTTCCATGTGATAAGATCCGCGCAGTAAACTAAGTAGCAATAAAAGTAGTCGAAGTATGCTTCAGTTAAGTAAGTGCTAATTGCCAAGTAATAGGCTACTACGTCGTCACTTTATACCACTGTACTTTAGGACGACATGGCACAGGAATTTTGCAGAGCTTGGGGGCCCTTCACGCTTATTCGGGTTCGTTGTTTCTGGAGTGAAGACAGTTTTTTAACGGGTTTACGGACCCTATGCTGTGAAACTTTGTTCTGTTGTCAGTACCTTCTCCTCACACGATCGCTGAAGTCCGTGTCGGCTTTAGATAATCTTGTACAGGTTTTAGTTTCGGTTTTAACGTTTCAAGAAAAATCGATTTTGGTTTAAGTTTCGGTTTTCAAAATTTTGGCTTAACAGGTTTCAGTTACAGTGTCGGTTTCAAAAATTTCCTTTAAAATCGGGTTTTTAGGTTTCTGTTTCCACCCTTGCTTACTAGTGGACTTGGTTAAGAAGCACAACGTTTTTTAACGTCCGCATGCAACAACAGGCTTTTATCAACAATTATAACGCAAGGCTTCAAGGCTTTCATCAACAGCAGGCCTTCATCAACAGTTATGAGCATCAGGCTTTTATCAACAATTATAACTCAAGGTTTCAAGTATTCGTTATAAATAACAAATTTTGACGTCATTTATCAAGCGTTTTTTGCTAACGATTCGTTACTCCGAACATGGAGTACGGTACCAAAAATATTGAATTCGGTAAATAACGAATGTTAATTTTATTCGGTAAATAACGAATGTTAATTTTTTTCGTTATTTACCGAATTCGATATTTCTGAATATGGAATGACCCCCCAGGAGAGGTACGCAATCACGAATGGAGGCATTCACTAGCTCACTGGATTTTTTCAAGGTAGGATGTACGGTATGTACCTTCCCTCGGCTCACAATCGGATTTGGTTTCATGAGATCATGGAAGCAATCTTTGCGTAAACTCCCAACATCTCAGTTCACAGAAAGTCATAGACGTTGTGCTTTCCGTGAATTGGGATTTGGGATGTCCACCTTCCTGAGGGCCTCACTGCAGACCTAATTTGTTTAATAAACTCATGCTACTGTAGCTAAGTTCACAAAGACAAGTAAAATTTATTTCAAAACGCTTTGCGAAAAACCAATGAAATAAAACAGGAAACACTCACATTTCGCAAGGTTATAAACTGCACTTTGCAAGTAAGCAACTGAGAAAAAGATGGGTTTACAACAAAAACGATGCGATTTTTCGTGCGAAAAGCCCCAATTCCAAGACCGGAGCTAGGGGGGAATGCAGCACGGGGCTGTTAACTAGAAGATAAATTGAGAAAATAAGACGTGAGCGGACCAACCTCTAGGGCTGTTACGGCACTAGCATATTTGCCTACATCTAAGCAACTACAAAACGCACGCATAAAACATACACAATAGATCTACAAAATAATACCGGAAGTATTCCACTGAAATGTTAGTACCATACGTGGGCGGACTTACGGTAAACCGCTAGTAAGCTTATTCTAGAGCTGGCAAAAAAGGTTACGGAAGATACAGTATTTTAGGCTATATCAAATGGAGGTTGGTGAAGGACTGTGTCTGAAAACGAGGACGGCGAGATTCAAAAAGCTCACGCATTTTGTATTTAAGAGCTATAAAGCACGACAGTGTAATAAAGCTAAAAAATTACAGAATACCGTATTACCGGTATGCATTACGCTTTCATCCTAATAGACTCGTAATAAGCAAAATAAGCAATCCATCCAAATCATAAGCAATCCAACAGACACTAACCAGTATAAACAATCAACATGGTTCTAAACTAGGGTGTTGTAGAGCCTTCTAAGGATCGGCACAATCGACGAAGCTGGCGGCAAGATTCCGTTAGTTGAGCCGCCGTTACTTGAAGACAAAATTGTTGTTTATCTCGCTCTCTTGCGCGCGCATGCCGAGCGCGCCATGCCTTCTAGTCTGTATTTTTTACACGATTGTGTTATTGTTGTATTATTCTTCGCTTCCTGTGTTCTGTTTTTTTCTTACGCGACGATCTTTATTACACGAACACTCTTATTCACACACGTCGCGGTTATGTATAAGCACATTTCAGCTGTTACACAAACACATTCGTCTAGGCCTATTATCGTATTTTAGTGATTGTGAATTGTTTTTGGGAATGAGCCGTCCAGTCTGGCTATAGTTTAAGCCGTGATTAGTATTGTTGACTGTAGTTTTGTTCCGGGTGCTTTACCCTATTTTTTCTTGGATTGACAAGAATTGCAAGTGGTAACACTGTTGTTCACCAGTTTTGCGAGATCGTGAAATAATCTGGTCTGACACGTGAGAATTGTAAAATTAGTTGCTGTATTAACCTGTTCTAGTTAGCTTTTGAGTTTCAGTAAGTTTGCCAGTTCTTATGGTGTTTTATTGTAGGCCGAAGTACCTGTTGCTAATCACTTTCTATTTGAATAAGGGTTTTATAAGTAAGATTGTTAGCTGGTTAATTTGATTTCTGATATGCTGAATATTAATCTGAATATTGATGGTAAATCTGAATTTGTGGTTATTTGAAAGGAACGGAAGGTTTTTTGATGAACACCATTTTGTTGAACCTGCGCAACAATAAACAACAATTTTCTGAGTTTAAGTGGTAGTCTAGGTTTTACTTTGCCCATCAGCCTATGTCTGTGGTTCAGAAAAGTACCGGTACCTCTCAAACTGTGAAGGCTAAAAAGCCTAAAGAAGTTTTAAATGGTGACCTAGTTTTGAAACTGGCTTTTTTGTCCAAAATGAAGAAGGCTCAATTACAAAGGGAGCTCGAGTCTCATGGTGCCAAAGCTACTGGTTCAAAGGACTTTCCCATTGAAAAATTAATTGAACTTAGACTGGCGAATATTGCCGATGAACAGTCCACAGATGAAGAAGCACACACTGATGCTGATAATCAAGAGTGTCAAGATTCAGATGTTTAAATTGATCAAGGTCATTCTAATAGTGAGTTGACTTTTTTCTTTAATGCTATGCAGCAACAACAAATGGCTGCTGAAAGGCGTTTCCAACTGCAGTTGGAGGAGATTCGTCAACGTTCACAGGAGGATCGTTTTCAATTTGCCAAGTTTTTGGCCGACACTCAACTCCATGCTGCACATTCTGGCAGCTCACGAAGTTTCTCTTCTCCTGAGACAATACGCAGAGGTGGGCACTTCCGCACCTCCGCTCCGAGCGGAACATCAGTTTCGGAGCGGAATGCAAAGAGCGGAACATGCTAAAAAAAATGGAGCGGAATGAAAGGTGCGGAACAGCAAAAAATAACTTCCGCTCCTCCGCACCACAAAACTGCGGCAGGTTATTTTGTATACAGCTATTCAACAAATACAACTTTGTGTTCGAAGCAATTCCAGAAAATGGCCATCTCGGTTTTCGAATCTTGCATTTCAATCAATAAAAGCTAATTGTTTATCTCTGTTGAAGGTGTGATCATAGAATAATCTATGGTGTGATGTTGTGTTCTATTGTTTCCAGACGTGCGAAATCTGCTGTCGCACGGAATATCGCGATTTCGCTACGCTTTTCGACGTCGCCGACTCGCCAATTCACTGACACTGCGCAAAACTGCAGAGTGCAGATGGATTGCAAGATCGCTTGCTCGCGATAAAGCTTCGTTAGTTTAGTTTTAATTTTTAAGGTATAGAGAGTGGTGAACTGTTACTAAAAAGCGAGTTAGACAGTTAATTCCTAGTAAAATGTTTTAATTTTAACCACAGTTTAGTGCGCCGAAAGCAACACTAAGGAGTCAGGACTACGAATGGAAGATAGGTAGCATACTACTGTTTTTAAATTTAACTTTTTACGATAAATAGGACGCAATTTTATGACTTTTTACGATAAATATAAATAGGACACGATAATCGATAAGTTCAAGAAATAACTTTGGGTCTAATCTGAGTTCCTTCAAATTCAAACTATAGGATAGGCTTCTCATTCTAGTTTTGTAAAGTAAAGTTGGCTGCAGTTGTATGTGTTGCATCTCTGAAAGACAATATTTTGCAGTCTCGAAAGTATAAAAAAACTAGCGTAATTTTATTATAGCGTACAGTATCACAGTAATTCGGTAGCGTAATACCTGACCTATCAGTACCTCGAAGTCGATGGACAAATTTTGATTGATTTCTTCATCTTTATCCTCCTATCACGAGAAAGCGGCGGAGGCGCTATGCGTAGGACGAATCCAGACTCGCTTAGGAGTTGCCTATGCTTCCAAGTTTTCCGGTTGAATTTTCTTCTGACTTCTTTAATTTGCTGCTTGCCAGACTCCACCAAGCAGAGATAATCATCGTGAAGCGTCTTATCCAAGGACGCAACAACGAGACTAGGTTGGGAGTTGAGCGATCATGGTCGTCGTAAAAACGACGCTCCGAACCACTGCGCCACGCTGCCGACAATTTGTGCTGCAGTCCCGAAGAAAACAAAATACCAGGTTGGTAATTACCTTTATGAGTTTCTTTTGCGAGCTTATACTGTAAGCCTAATACAATAGACTAATGTTCTTTTCCGTTTGCTTGTTTTTGTCTCCTTGTTGTTTTTGCTTGTTTTCCGTTTGACAATATTGACATATTGTTCTTGTTTTTGGAAAACGAATAGTTCGTCATCACCTGCTGCGGTAATAGACTTGGAAGCCGACGAGGTTTTACAAGTAGTGGAAGCAAGTGAACAGGTTTTTCAACCCCAAAATGTCAGCAATCTTGTCTTCACGAGATCTTGTCTCCAAAGAAAAGTCTGGATCAACTTGTTTCTCAAGTACAATACTTCGCTTCCAAGCTCCGCTGCTGTTGAAAGACTTTTTAGCACGGCATCCGATGTGTTAAGAGCGAAACGATCAAGTCTGACAGCCAAAAATTTTGAAAACTTAATTTTCATGAAAGGCAACATGGAGCTCATGGAAAAACACTGGAAGTCAAAGAGTAGGCCTAAGGCCACAGAATGAGTGACCTTGAAGTGTTTTGTACGAATTCGTTTTTATTTCCGCTTCTTTTTTTTGTATTAAATTTCAAAAGCAAACGGCTGTATCAGCACTTTTTTCTTCGTGTATGTTTTGCTACAATGTTACTTAAGAATATGAATAGTAGCCCACTGTCCGTACATCCAGGCCAAATAGGCGAATGTGGTAACGCTTGAAAAAATTTTTTTAAGAAATCATTTATTTATTTAAATTATGGTGCGGAGGTGCGGAATTGAAGGAGCGGAACACCAAATCCCAAAAATGGAGCGGAGGTGCGGAACTCACCTCCAGATGGAGCGGAGGTGCGCTGTGCGGAACACCAAATTCGTGTGCGGTGCCCAGCTCTGGCAATACGTCGCAAATTTAGTAGACTGAATGAGGAAGCACAGGAGTTATTGCAGGATTTAAAGGAACGCCATTCTTCCAAAAAGCCTCTGCATGAGGTTGAGGTAATTCATAAAGCACTTGATGGTGCTATGGATGACCTAAAGTCACTAGTTGATCGAAAAGCCGACACCGTTAATGATGATGGCACTCGAGAAGCGATATTACCGGTATCTCAATTTCAGCTGACCAAGTCCCAATATTATGCTGAGGCAGCTTTGGCTAAGTCTTACATTTCAACAGTCAAAGCAACCATGGAACAGGACAAGCAAGCTGGATGCCTCCGAGTGGTATATCTCCACCTGTATTTTATGGAGATAAAATGAAATTTCCATCATTTTGGGATGCTTTTACTCCGTTAGTGCAAGATCATCCCAAAGAAGTCGGTTTTATAAGATGGCGTATTTAAAGATGGCCATAAAAGGAGATGCTTCGAACACATTGGAGAACTATCCCACAACTGCAGAAAATTATGATGCTGCAGTTGAAGCTGTCAACAAACGCTTTGGTCGAAAACAAGCCATAGTCAGAAGCAACATCAAAGATTTGCTTGCCTTTTTTAAGGTTGACTATAATGCAAAGCAATTACGGAGTTTGCTTGATAAAATATCTGCTAAACAGGCAATCTTGCAGCAGCACAATGCAATATTTGACCAAGTGCTCACTCAAATTGTTAAAATGCAACTTCCAAAGGTTGTAGAAGAAAGATGGATTAGAAAGCTTAGTCCTTTGATTGAATCGGACACAGCTCCTAGTGTCCCGGATTTGCTTGATTTTTTGACGTCGAAGTTAGCCACTCTTGAAGCGTTGACACCTAATAGCAGTAGATCTTCCAAACCAAAAGGGAAGTTCAAATCTGCGTCAAATTATGTGGCGAAACAAGGTTTTCAAAAAGAGAAGCAGTTTTCTCCTTCTACAGCTCAAGCTATTGTCACCCAAACTTCAAGTCATCAAGGTGTCATAGACAGCAACGTTTGTGTTTTGTGCTCTAAGCAGCATTTACTTGTGAACTGTCCGGAATTTTTAAAGCTCTCACCTACTCAAAGATTGGGAGAATTTTTAGGTCGTCCGGGAAAAATTTGTTTTAAATGCTTACAAAGCAGGACGTCAGAGGGTCACCCCCCAAGCTTTCGTAGGTGCACCGCAAGTTGCAGCCATGCTGGATGCAATAAACCCCATCATCAGTTATTGCATGTCGAGGAGCCAAAGCTTCCAGATAAAATTACTGCTAATTTAGCTGCAATTAATTCTAAAAGGGGAATCGATAAGAGTAATTTGTTGAATGTAAATAATTCTACAACTATTCTTCCAACTGCCATGGCTATGATCAGTGCAGGTGAATAAGGGTTTTATAAGTAAGATTGTTAGCTGGTTAATTTGATTTCTGATATGCTGAATATTAATCTGAATATTGATGGTAAATCTGAATTTGTGGTTATTTGAAAGGAACGGAAGGTTTTTTGATAAACACCATTTTGACAGCCCATGCGTATTGCTGAACCTGAGGCACATAAGGAATCGCTGATAGACGAACAGAGGAACCGACTACGCATAAGCCAATTTGTGGCTCGTGTAGTTTTCCTCGTGCTTTTCGTTAGCTTATCCCTTTTGTTTTTCTTAAAATTGCTTGCATGCTTTGATTGTTTTGTAGGTCACGTCCTGTTGTCGTAAAATGTAGCTAGCAATAGCGGCTGTGCTGGTAAATTTATCATCAAAGCTGGCATAGGCAAGGGTTAATCGACTAGTTTACGAGTTTGGTTGAAATTGACAGTCTTTCTTTAATCGTTAAGCGCAGTTTAGCTGACAAGACCATGTTTGTTTATTTGAAGTGATGCTGAACAGCTTGTATTGCCTTACGGCACCGATTACTTGCAGATGCGTTAGTTTACAATTGTAGACCTAGTAGCCTACAGTAGAACTTCCTTGATCTGTAACATTGTGTCCATGTATGGCTGGGAAACAAAATATTCGCGCAAACTTTTTAATAGTCAATGCGGAATTTAATTAGTCCGGTAAGCTTATATATTGGTGTTGATTACACTTGTGCGAAGCTAGCAGACTTGCCTGTGCAAACTAGTTTAATAGTTTCAGTGAATCCGTTGTTTTGAATGTGTGTGGGCGGTCGGCAGCCTGCACCTCTGAAGGGTTTCCACGTATTACAAACCGGTAGGTTACGATGTGAATTCATAGCGTTAGTTTATGTTCATACCGATTTATCGGTAAAATTGCTCTTAATATTCAAGATAAATGTTCAAGCTGCTGTGTCAGACTTCATATTATTGAGCGTTGACGTGTGTTTCTATTTGAGTTGAAACCAATGTCGTTGATTTATTGTAGATTTGGGTAGCACTTCGACCCATACTTTGCTGGTTTGAGAGTTGGTTCGCCACTACATTGGTACGTACATTTTACTGTTACGAATGATAATTGCGACTGTTGTGCCCAGTGTGCCAGCTTGTTCTTGTATGTTTTAGAAAAACCGACTTGCTTGCTTCATTTGTCTGCGCTCATTAAAGTTCGCGAACGCTATGATGATTGGAGTGGTTTAGGTCCAGGTAATTTCGTCACAGGAAGAACCACTTCTTACTGAACCGTTAAAAGCAATCAGCCGGAGTGAAACAGCACGTTTGGCACTGCTGAAACAATGCGCAATGACAGTAGAAAATGTAATGCTATGAAGCTTCTTTTGGTCTAGATTATGAGATTACGAGACCGGTCAGCTTTTATCTGCTTGTTTTTAAGCTTATTATCAACTGGTGTTGTTGCATAAAATGGGACAGATGGATTCTTTACAAGTCGTTACGTAATATTGGACGCTTTCGTCATCAACTTCCTCATCCTTACATGAGTCCTCTGCAAACGTAGAGTCACTGGAGACAGACGCAAAGCAACTAAATGGAAAGTCAATGCTCCAACATGCACTGCCGTTGGTCTGGAAAAAAAAAATTACAAAAAAATTGGAGTACTTCTTAGAATAGCGGTAACGTAGAATGCGGTTTAATCGTAACACAAGCGAGCCATGTCGAAACTATTCATTGCATACTTTATACGATTTCAGCAGTTTGACAGGGGCGAAAATATTTTTTGTGGATTGTGATACCTCAATAAAAAAATCTTTCAAGTTCCTTAAATTAATGTTGAGAAATTTCACTTCAGACAACTCTGAGCGCCTCTGATGAGACCATATAAGGTCGAAACAGTGACGTCAGGAGATGGAATACTCCCATACTGTATGTTCTTATTGTTTTCTGATGTTCCAATTAAATCATTAGCGAAAAGTTTCACAACTTCCAACAGTATGCGACGCGTACCTTGCCGTTTTCGTTACTTCTTGTAACTTCAATTTTCCACAAGCTCGGAAACGACGCATCCAAGTGAGCCTTCACATCATTATAAGAAGCGGAAAAAGAAAAAGTTTTTCCGTAATTGACCTCGGAGTTTACATATTCCTGAAGTGCTGATCTAAAACAAAAGACGTTCGTTAAACTAGCTAACCAGAATCAAAACACAAAAGAAGTTTGTCATAATGTCATACTTTGCTCAATGCTCATGACTATAGCTTCGCGCAGAAGTTTTAGGGTCAATTATTTTATTGGAATGACTTTGTACATGAATAGAGAATAGCGTTATCATAAAACCACAGCTTTATTTAGAAATGTGAGTCTGAAATTAGTTCAAGCGGATTCTCCAGAAATTTCTGAGTCTTTTCGCCACTGAACAGAAATTGACGTAATTTCTTTTTTTTCTACAATTTTGAAATTACACATGCAGATTGTGGACAAAACTGCGAACACAATGTACATTGTACAACGCTTTTTGTCGATATTTCTAAGCAACTAAAATCAAACTTTTACCGTTAGCTTTTAGTGGTATTTGTGCTGCTAGCAAAAGTTTTTGATGTGTTTTAATATCAACATGAAGCAAAGGCAAGTAAGGCCTTCATTTCTCTCATCTCAGCGGCGTAATCAAGGCGTCTTTAAATTCTCCAGTTGGCCTCTTCTGCTACACTAAGAGAAGACATTATACCAGAGGTTCTTCTGCAGAAATTACATTTAGGGGGGAGGGGAAAATATTTTTACGCACTCTTCATTAAAGTCTCCAGTTTTACTTGATGTGAAAAATTGAAGGCGTGAACTTGCACGCCTCAAAAACTAACCCATATGATGCACTTATGTAACCCGCAAATTAGCGTAGAGGATAAAGACATCGCCATCGGCGCCGACGTTATGCGTTCGATTACCGGGCTGGTTAAATCGGACGCTGATGCTGCGATGTTTCTTCAGAGCTGCGTTGCTCTGGCGGTAAGTCACGGAGATGGGCTCCGTCTTTTCGGCGTAATACCGCGAGTATAATGAAGGTATAATTTTTTTAATGCACTTACCTTACAACTTTCTGAATTAAAGTTAACGGAAGTTGCAAAAATGAAATACAATATGAAACAAGTTCAAGAATATGGTGAAGTTTCGTAATTCCAGAAAATTCCTTCTGCAAAATTCTCGATGTATCGACTGTCGTCGCTGAGCGAAAGAATTGTTCAATTCGGGTTGAAGTACAAAGTCGTTGAGAAGCAAAATAATGACGGTAATCTCTCCGTAGCTTATCAAGCCCAATTTCCACAAGTATTTGCAGTGGTATTCGTCCAGCAAGATTCTGCTTCTCAATTTGGCCCTAAAACAATACAAGAGCATCGTTAAAAACCACCAAGTGCAAGACTTTGCCGTTTGTCTGTGTGGTGAAAATTTTCATCATTAAACTTTAAAAATATACACAAAAAAATCAAGTCTTTATTACATTGGCGGTATTATGCCGATGTAACGAGTGGCGGGGCCCATTTCCGCGACTTAGCGTTTGGGTAACACAGCTTCCAACTGTAAAGAAACGTACCAGTGGTGGTGGCACTGCGCCCGATTTGACCAAGCAGAAAACGTAACTGACCGCGTGATACTCGCAACGCATTGGTATCCAGTAAGCGCTTTTATGTAATGTACCCAGCACCAGCAGAACCTTGCTTTTTTCTGACTAAGCGTGGGTTTATAAACGCCATTTTGTGCAAGATCGCAACGACTGTTTGATGGCGCAGTGGCTTGGGGCGAAGCGTAGAGAGGGAAGCGCTGCACTAATTTTGGGTTCGAATCTTGTTGCGGCTTCGCTGGAGACATGTTTTCAACAATTGGGTGCGTCAAGATAATAGAATAAACTAAGATTGTTGGTTCTGCTGGTGTTGGGTACATTACATAAATATGCATCCCGTAATGCTAACTAACAGTTAGAACAGGTTATAACAAAGCATAGTCGAAACATTTGATATCCAGCTTAAGTAATTTCCATAACATTTCTTCACCTGATACGATTTTTTAATTAGTTCCGCCAGCATCGAATCATTGTCTTCATGCAACCAAAACTGAGCAGATGAGCCATGCGCAATTTCATTTAAAACAACTGAAAGGCAGTGGACAAGTTCTTTAAAGCTTTGGACCAGCTAAAAACATATGTTTTTGTTCTCAAATGCTTTTAAATATAAACTAAATCTTGCATTTTATCTAGCTGCATTAGCAAGTTTTAGCTCAATTATGCTTAAACGGAAAGCAAAACGAAACGACTATCAAAATTATATTCATCACAAACAAAACGAGTAAGCCGAATAATCAAAATAAAAAATACATTTTTTCCATACTAGGATAATCAAGCAAGAGATTTCTATGATGAAATAAAATATAACCAGACGGTTGGCGTGGTGGTATTGACACCGTCATTGGCGCGAGAGGTCTGGGATTCGATACCCGGGCCGGTCAAATCGGACACGGGGTCGTCACTGTTGCGACTGCGACGTTCTTCGGAATTGTGTTGCCCATACGCTAAATCGCGGAGATGGGCCCCGCCACTCGTTTACACGCTTCCGCGTAATACCGCGAGTATAATGAAGAAGAATATTGAACTTCGGCAAAAATAATTTGTACTTTGATCCATGATGTACAACAAGTTTTAAAAAAATTGTACACCAACCTTCAAAACCTCCCACAATTTTTCGGTGAAATCCAACTCTTGGCGTGGCGACAATATATTCAGCAACTCATCCTCATCTGAAAAAGAAAATCCAACAAAAATTCTCACAAAAAACATGCAAGAGTAAACTCAAAAAAAGAACTCAATTACTCTGAAATCAACTACCCTACACCATTCATACATTGAAGTAGTTTTGTACTAATATGTAACTTTTTTTTCGGCATAAGCAACAGATGGCAGTTCGAAAATTGACCGAAGTACAGGTTTTCAAAAAAATAATTAAATATTCGCGGGTTCACTCCGCAGAGTGAAACGTGTGGCGGGGCCCATCTCCACGACTTGGCGCCTGGGCGACACAACATTGAACCACGAAGAAACGTCGTAAGGGTGGAGAGCCGCTAGCGACAAAGTATAGGTTACAACTTGAAAAGTTCATACTGTTGGCAAGCGGTTGAACTCTACCCCTCGACTAGTAGCACATTTAGAATGTGTTGATTACTTAATTTGTGGATCAAAATTCGTCCTATAAATCCAAAAGTGAGATTTCAAACTCCGAGTTGTTTCAACGTCAAGTTGGTCACGCCAAATAGTCCTATCGCGTGTATTCTACTGCAAAATCGAGTACCTTTCTTGGATTCCAAGATTTGCGACGAAGTATACTGATTGAAGTAGTTAATCACCTCTCTTACTTGGTCTGAGATTGATATTATTTCATCCTAATACAACATTACAATGTAACGTGACATATCAACATGTTACACTGTACTGCTCAAATAGCCAGGTGGATAGAGCATTAGCCTCAGCAGATCAGGGGTCCATTCCAAGCAGGGTTTAATCCGTGACTTTAAAAAAATGGTATCTATAGCGTTCCAGCTTGACGCTCAGCATTAAAGGTACATTGTGCAGAACCAGCTGGCAAGTTTTCTTGTTGTACCGTTGCCCATGGGGAAAGACACTGGTAGAGGTGCCCGACAACCCCAAGCGAGCTTGTTACAACGCTCTGATGCTTTCTCCTGGTATTAAATGAAAAATGACGTAAAAAAATACAAAGTGTCACTTTCACAATAACGTTGACATTCAAACCAACAGCCTTGTTGAATGAAGCTATTATCCATGCCAGTTTTTAGTTATTGTACTGGTAGTGCTACCCACACAGCTTTCATAAAACAAATAGTAAATTACCCTTCTCCTTGATTAAAGTATTGTGTAATGTAAAATAAGCTTAAGTAAAAAGATTTGCAAAAGCTAGTCCATAGATGCACATTGCACATATGATGCAGGGTGTTTAGGTGATCTAGTATAAGGTAGTACTAAGTTTTTTAATTACGCTTGAATGACACTGTCAATAATTTAAGTAAAGGTCGAAACGTCTCAAAAACTCAAATGTTTCAAATTCTTTGAGGTTTCCTTGCGTAAGAAATTAATCGTAGTCTGTACCTCACTATCGTCTTCTCGTTCAGCCCATTCAACTTGGCTTTCTGTTCCGTAACCTTTCAACAATCCTAAAAGCGATATAAAAACCTCAGCAAATTGGGGCACTGTATCTTCACATAAGTTTTACTACTACCTTCCAAAATCGTAACATCCTTGAAAATGGAAAAAGCTGGACTTCTATTATCTCCTGGGATAGGTCTGACGTTAACAACGACCGAAGAAATGCTGGATGGATCAACAGCAAAGAGACAGAGTACCTAAAACATACACACACAATAAAGCAGCATTATCCCTAAAATGATATACAAGAGCTCTTCACGTGCAGAGAACCCAAGCGTACGCCTGCAAGCCATGCACCAACTACAGGGGTTTTAACTGAGGTTATTTTTTTAATTACATATCATGTATTGAACAGAAAATTCAACAGCAATTAAGGGAGATAGCGAAGTGAGCTTGTGCTGTTCCAGTTTTCAACCACCCGGTAAATATGTCACATGCGATCGGTTCCGCAGCGAATCAAACCCGTCACTTAGGATATGTCATCTACGCGCGGTACCGCTAGGCATTGACGCAGACGTAAAGTTTAAACATAAACTACACTAGGCTAATATTTTGCTTGAATGAAATCACTATAAAAACCAGCACAAACTGCTTCGCCGTTCTAGGCTCCTTAGGTGGTATAATGTCCATCTAATGAAAGCAATGTTTACTAAACATTGAAATAGAAATATTACATAGAAAACTGGTCAAGAATTAGACAATGCTGACTCTGCGTAATGCGTATAAACAAAAAAGTTTTCTACCTTGTTGCATGATACATCAATCGAAATGCTTGCTGTACTACAAGTTTCACTAAGCGAGTGACCAAGAGAATTGCTTTGACCAAGTAGTTCATATTGCTGAACAGATTTTGCGCCAGTATGGGGTACAGTTTCCTCATTCAACAACATATGATATGGAAAAGCAAGAGGATTTACATAATCTTGTACGGAGTTGAAACATTGCTTTGTACTGGTTTGACTAACCCATTTTTTTCTAGGAAAAGGTCCATGGCAAGTAACTGCTGTAACCACAACCAAACTGGTATTGCTATTTTTGATTTTTCTCAAAGAGTTGGAATTTTCTCGTTGTACTTGAAGTGAAAATAAGTAAATGTGCTGCTTGTTTGTATTTCCATCACAGAAAATTAACAGAGGTGATATATCACGCACCATCTTTGATTCTGCTTGCACTAAAGAAGACATAAATAACTGGGCTGATGAAAATTCTAACAACTTTGAATTGGAGAAAAGATCGTGTTCAGACATTGATATCTCATCTTCATAAGGTAATGGGTTACCATTTATACCGTTACTTTCACTAAAGCTTCGTTCTTCAGTTGCATACACAAATGTTTTTACATTATTCAAAATAATCCCAGTTTCCAAAACAAAGTTTTGTTTTTTATTTTGGAAAGTAGTTAGTACATGAATTGGTAATATGTTTTGATTTTCTTGATTGCATATTTCGAAGTTTTTCCATTGTGCTTTTCCTTCAATCAGAAATGATTCAATAGCTTGAAGAAAACTCATTTAGTAAAAAACTTACATAAACTTTATCTGCAAAAACTGCAGTTTATACAACAGTATGACACATAAAAACAAATAGAGAAGTATTTCTCATAAAAGGTGACACATATAAATTAGGGTTGAAAAAAATTTTCGAGCCAGTAACATCGCTACTCGAATTCAACGAAAACGTTTTAAGTGTTTAGTCTAATTTGTTTTTCCGTTACAACTGGAGTATTGCTTGAAGAATATCGCCTCTCTGTATAATACAAATTAACGTAAGAGGGAGTAACATTTAGGCAATGACCATTTTGACATTAATTTTTTTGAAATACAATTCAGAGATATGGGTAAAGATGAGAAATAAGATAAGAGTTACAACCGAAAATTTTAAAATTGATTTTTTAAGCCTAAATATCTGACAACGACATAAAGCAAAGTCATGCGTTCACGCTCAGCACAACAACGTCAGGTTGTTAAGCAACGCAAATCCAAGCAAAATAACAGGCTCAATAATAATAGCAAATCAGTGGGTGAACTGAGATTTGCAGGATTAGTATCAAGACGTGTTATCATAAACAACGATTTTTGACAAATTCATTTTTACATAACAAAGCATTTTCAATAATAAAACTGATCTACATCATGTATGATTTAGCTCATCCACCTCCGTCCTTTTTTCGTTTCATTTTGAGTGGTTTGATCAGTCAAATATTAATAAATTAACAGTAGGAACCACAGAGTCTGATACCAATCCAAAGCGCCTGAAATCAACGTAAATAGAAACAATCAACGTATACAACTGAAATTTCCAGCACAGACACTAAATTCAAATAGTTCAACGAGAACACATATAACAGCAAATTTGAAAGCTTCACTGAAACATCATTTTGTGGCGTTCACGAATCAAAAACACCAAATGATATACACATTGGCTGGTTAGCTCAATTGCTCAGAGATTGCTATCGGGAGATCTGGGGTTTGAATCCCGAGTCGGTCAAATAAGAAACACAGTCGCCAACGGCTCGCCACCGTTAGGACGTTTCTTCCGAGCTGTGTTGCTAAGACGCCTAGCAGCGGAGATGGGCCCCGCCACTTTGGCGTAACAACGTGACTATAATGAAAATTTGATCTTTAAAATATACACAAATCACAATAATCGATACTTTTCAGCAGCCACTACTATCACTTAACCATCGAGTTATCTCACAAACAGTTTAGAATTGAATATCGTATCAGCTATTGTTAACAATATTTACTTTTCAATATTAAACCATTAATTATCATACCGGGGAATGTATATATACACAAAAAAAAATTGAACACCAACAAATTTCAAAAGCAACGCACAATATCCACAACAGCAAATCGGTGATCCTACAAAAACGAAAACTATGGAACAAAATACATTAAAAGAATATCTAGGGGTAAATTTTCAAAGGCGCAGTAATAACGAGAGAATACATTCACGCTGCCTTCAATTACACGCGAAGCATTACGTTTTTTGATCATGTCTTTCAAGAAATTGTCTGGTCATACGTCGCATAAGCACACGACCCCTCCAAACACACACAAAAAAAGCAAAAAAGTAAAGAAAATTGTCCCGCACTAAGTCCTTTTCGCATTGGGTAAAACCAACACAACGGTCAGGATTACGCTGACGCTTGAGCAGCGTTTGCTTCTTTTCTAAGTTTTTCAATCTGTGCTTCGATAACAGAAGGCTCGATAGTCGTGGTTTTAGTGCAGTTGTCAGTTTTATAAATGCCAACCAATCTATCAGCCACTTCAAACATGTTGTTGCGCAAACTAATGATGATAAATTGCGCATCTTTGGTACGTTCAACAATGTAATGAGCTATTATGGTAACATTTTTAAAGTCAAGGGCAGCATCTATCTCATCCATTACATACAATGGTGTGGGTCGATAATGATGCAACGCAAAAACTAAAGCCAGGGAACTTAAGGTTTTCTCTCCACCGGATAAGTTGCAAATGTTTTTCCACGATTTTTTGGGGGGTCTCACGCTGAAAATAATTCCCTCAGAAAAAGGATCAAGGGAGTCAACAAATTCCAACTCAGCATCACCACCTAGAGTAATCATCTGATAAATCTCCTTCAGTTTATTAGTGATGACCAAAAATCCTTCAGAAAATTCATTAAGGCGACATTTTCGCAAATGATCATAAACTTGTCGATAGTAATCTCGCTTTTTTGTAACTTCATCCAACTGAGCAACTCTCTCTAGATATAACTTTTGTTTTTCTTTGTATTCTTCGATTGCTTTCATGTTTGGCTGCAGATTTTTAATCTCATCATCAATCAATGATATGCGAGCTAAAATATTTTCCGCTTCAACGTTCAATAATTCTTCCTCCGAGTACGTTCTCAAACTAGTATCTTCTTCCTCAACCTCATGAAGCTTGAGTTTTGAAAGTCGATCGTTCCACTGCTTTGTTTTAATAGTTTTGGAATGCAATTCCGAAGTTAAACCATCAAGGACTTCTCTCGATTTCTTATGCTTTTCTTTAGATGAAACTTCCGAGGTTTCTAATTCTTTCAATTCTGCTTGTTTTCGATTGAGTTCTGCGGTGCATTTCTGTTCCTCCTCTTCTGCTTTACTTATTTCTTCAAGTACTTTTGCTCCTTCTGTTTCTAGATCTTTCCACTGCTGTTCCAAAGACTCGATTTCTTTGGAATTTTGCTCCATTTCAGAAGACATGAATTTAATATTTGTTTCACATTTACTTATGTTGCGCTTTGTTGTCGATAGACTTGCTTTCAACTTTGTTAATGACTTACTCATTTCATCCAATCGCTGCTTTTGATCTTCCAGAACATCTTTGATTGGTTTGAGTCGACTTTCACCAATTTTATGTATTTTTTCTTGAATAGAAGCTTTCTCACCTTCAAGAGCACGACTTTTTTGGGAAACCTTTTCCAGAGTTTTTTCCAACTTATTTACAGCATCTTGCTTTTCTTTTTTGATAGCAGGATCAGGTTGAGCTTCTTTCACAGCAGCATCCAACTCAACCAAACGGCTCTTCAGGCGAGTGAGTAATACTTTTTGATTGGAAGATTCTTGCTGTAAAAGCTTTAGTTTGGATTTGTTTTCAGTCAAAGCACTATTGGCTTGTTCTAAATTTTCTTCACACCGCAGGACATTGTTTTGAACTTCACTTAGTTTTGCTTCAAGTTCATCGTTTTTCTTTTGCAACTTCGTGAGATCTTGAGATGACAATGTTTCATCAACGCAGTGTTTTCCCATTCTTCCTTTGACCACACGGTTTCCTCCACCAGTCATGGTGCCAGATGTATCAATCAATTCTCCTTTCAACGTCACAACACGCCAGCGTTTTGTTTTGCTATAAGCAACTTTTTGCGCAGATACCAAATCTTCAGCAACCAGAGTATCACGCAAAGCATGATAAAAAGCATATTTAAACCTTTCTTCCTTTGCTTTAATCAGATCAACCAACCGTGGCAAAGGAGCTTTTTTGTTGGCATGAAATGATTGGCTGTATTTATCCATTTTGTTAAGAGCGATAAATGTAGCCTGGCCAACATCATTTTCTTTCAATGCCTTAACACACTTTTGCGCTGTTTCAATTGTATCTACTAGTATATTTTCAAGTGCCGGACAGCAGGATGAAATTGCCACATCGTAACGATCATCGATTCCACCAAGATCGCCCAATCGTCCAAATATCCCTGACACTTTTCCAGAGTTTTTTAACTGCATGATAAACTTAAAAACACTCTGGTTTGATCTATTTACCTGTGAGCTTACTTTAGCCTCAGCCAGGCTAGCACGGGATTTATCAACCTGCGTTTCTAAAACAGCTTCTTCATCTTTAAGCTTTTTCAATTTCTCGTTGAGAGTTTTCACATCTTTTTCCAGCTTTGGCAAAATTTTCTCCACTTCTACAAGTTTGGTCTTTGCTGTTTTTTCAGCATCTACAGCATCATTTATTTCACATTTACACTGGTCATAAGCTTCAGTTGCATTTTTTAAATTAGAATTCAGAACTTCTACTTCTACTTTGGCCACATCAAGCTTTTGTTTAGCAGCATTGACGTCCTTCATTTCTTGAAGCAGTTGTTCTTCTACAGCTTCTTTGTCATCTTGAAGCTGTTGAGTTTCTGGTTTTAAAAGCTGGATTGCTTCTTTTAACTTTTTCTCCGTTTCTTTTTTCTTTTCTTGCATGACATCCTTATCTTGAGCAGTATCTTCTATGCTTTGATTAATTCTTTCTGCCGAACTTGACAAGTTTTGAAGTTTCTTTTCTTCTTGCTGAGATTTTTTATTCAATTCTTTAACTTTAGTCTTGCGGTATTTCCGTTCTTCAAAAACTTTGACATTTGTGTTTTCCAATTCTCGCATTTTATCTTTTTGCTGATCGTGGTACTCATGGCACTTCTCAACAACTTTTGCAATTTTACTCATTTCTTTTGCTTTAACTTTTCGTTCCCGTTCTTGCTCTTTAATCTCTTCATCATTAGTTAGAAGAGTATCTTTGATTTCATTAATCTTTTCTTTCAACTGATCACTTTCTTTGTTGAAATTATAAATGTAAAATTGATTCAGTTGATTTTCAAACCTGGCAATTTCATTTTTCTTCTTCAAATATTGAATGGCTTCACGATGAACTGGTTCCAACTCATCTCTGTCTTTTTCAACAACTTTAACTCGTGAGAGTTTATCTTTTCTTTCTTCATCAAAGTATTCAACTTGCTTATTCAGCTTTTCAATGCCTTCTTTATAACGAGACGAACCAATGATATCTTCCAAAAACTCAAGCATTCCATCACCATGTTCAGTTTGACTTTTGGGCTTCATAAGGGCAATCTGTTCCACTTCTCCTTGCAAAATTAAAAATCGATTGTGATTTAAATCAATGCCATTAGACTGTAGCAATTCAGCAACATCTTTGAACAATACCTTCTTCTTATTTATGTAATATTGAGAGGTGTTGTCTTGGGAAGCCCGGCGACTGATAGAAAAAGCGCTATCAGGAACAGAGCAGTAACTACCATCTTCCAAATCAACAATCTTCTCAAAATGCACCTCAACCGTGCAAGAAGTAGCTTTCTTTGCATTTTCACTATTATGTATTAAAACAGAGAGCTTTTTTGAACGAATCTTATTTGCCCGGTATCCAAAAACAAACAGCATCGAGTCAATGACATTGGATTTTCCGCTACCATTTGGTCCAACAATTGCAGTAAAAGATTTATGAAATGGTCCAAGTACTTGAGTTCCAGAATATGACTTGAAATCCTGATTCACAATATGAGTAATTATCAAACGAGAATCTCCGCTTGAAGTTGCACCATAAACATGTGGTGCAGGAGGTATAACGATGTCATCTGGTAACTCAATCTCTTCATTTGCCATTATACTTGGTGCTCATAAAATTAACAGTTTAAAATGAAAATATTTTCTAAAGAAAATAAAAGTTGCTTAAAGTTATATGAGCTTTAATATTTATTTAAAGGTGTTTTTAATTGTCTTTATATTTTAGGTAGCCAGGTACCTTAATAACAAGTCAACTTCAATCCAGCAGGTAGTCTAGATAAGAACTGCACGATAATAACAGGCAATGAATATTTTTTTGCACAGATATACTATAAACTTTTAAAAAAAGCAATAGATAAAAAAATGTATGTGATGGACGACACCAAAAAATTAATGAAGATGAAAACTCACACGCTAAATGAACTGTACATCTTAAAACCAGTCATTTATTTTATTTATCGATTCACTACCGGTAACTCATTAGTTGTAGAATTGGTCTTTACAGCGTTGTTTCAGAAACTCAGCCTTTTAAAGCCCACCTAATATCTCTTATGTTCATAATATACAGGCTCACATCGGCTTCACAAATTTTATTAGTTATGAACTTAACATCATTAATTATAATGTACCAGTCCACTCTCGACAATAAAGTAATTTCTTAGATCAATCTTGGTCAGACTAGCTCATAGCACATCAACTCCAATACCTCGCACCTGCAGTTTCCAATCTACGAGATTTGGACATCGCAATCATGTACTGTTTAGAAATACCCTCATACCGTACTCTAGTATTCAGCAAACTCAAATTTAGGGCAAAAACTTGAATCAAACCTTCTTTTAGCCTTTTATTTTCATTAAAATTTGGGCAAATTTGTACTTGCTCAGGTTAATCCGCTGATATCATAAGGAAAACAGTGCTTTGGGAGTGAAATAATATTTTGCTTCTTGAATTATGATGCATTCTATAACCTACCGGTGCTTCTCAACCAGTTGTTCGCAGCCCACAGGTGGGTCACAAAGTTGTTTCAAGTGAGCCATGCACAAAAAAACTGAACGCTTGTATTGAGATACTCCCTTCCCCCTTGGCATGAATCAGTTTCAAGCGATCACGTTGTAGCCAAAAAGTACTAACTTTACAAACTGTTGTCAAGTGTGAACATTGCTTTGTTGTGTATTTCAATTTTTTTATGTGATTCACGCATTTGAATTGACATAAGCCAATTTGTGCCTGGCAAATAATTTCATCTTTGGATTTTAGTCTTTGTGTGAATTAGTTTGCCCAGCTCTGGCACAGACTATACTGTAGATTTGGTTGTTACTGGGTCATTTCATTTTAATACAGACTAAGGTGGAAACCCTATGTCTCAGATTTTGATCAAACTTTCAAAAAAAGCAGTGTTTGGCATTTAAACATTAAACAAACAACCAACTCAATCGGACCAGTAGTGTTCCTGTAATCGCTATTCAAAAAATGGCCACATTTTTCATGGTGGCGCCAGAGTGAAAAGTGTTTTTTGCTGATAATTCCTGTTCTGATCGTATGATGTTGACAAGATTAGTGCTACCCCGTTATTTCAAGGATGAGAAATTCAAAAATTCCATCAAAATGCTTGTCAAACCCTTAGAAAACAAATTATTTAACATTTGAATTTTTAAAGTACCCAAACGCTGAGGCCGATTTCGCCTTGTCGACCTAAATTTTTTTGAAAAAATTTTTTTGCAAAACTTGCCAGATTAGTACTGCTTCAGCAACCAAAAGGAATATATTGCCCCACAGGTATAACAATAGATTTTGATATCTAAAAAAGTTTAAAAATTATGTTTTTAATACACAATATTCACTGAAAAAACTTTTTGAAATGAAAGAACATGAAACATTTCAAGATTTGGATGACTTCTAGTGCATTACATAAAATTTCAAATACTGTATATATAATAGGAGCAAGCATTTGTTTTGCCTATTGGGAGTTAAACAGTAAAATAATGCTCTGCTGTGCACAGATATATTGAGTAAAGTTTAGCATGTGTGTTTGTTTTGAGATTACCGATAGTCTATCTGTGCAATCAATTCCAGTAATCATATTAGGTAGCCTAATAGCCTAATAAGGATAAGTGTAAAAGATTTACTGCAGTTATACAACTGAAGGTGCAATGCTCATAAGTATGAAAGGACTTTTTTAATAGCGATGGGCAGTTCAGAATAGCTTACTGGTCTAGCATTTTTCAAACACTTGAAACTGAATCCAAACATAAATTCCGATTTCAAATAAACTTTTTTGATTGAGCAAATGCATTAGTTATAAATACATTGTTTAACGTTGATTTCTCAAGCCAATTTAACTCATCAATACTTAATGTTTACTGCCTTCAAATGCTAGAAGAATAGCAAGAACGGTTCAAGCAAAAAAACTTTTTGTAAAAAGTTGCATAACTAAAGCATCTAATGAGGATATTTGTAAAAGGTTTACTGCAGTTATACAACTGAACGTGGAATGCTCAAAAGTATGAAAGGACTTTTTTAATAGCGATGGGCAGTTCAGAATTGTTTACTGTTCTAGCATTTTTCAAACACTGCTAAAAGAATAGAAGTTTACTGCCTTCAAATGCTAAAAAAATAGCAAGAACAGTTCAAGCAAAATAACTTTTTGTGAAAAGTTGCAAAACTCAAGCATGTTTGAATTCAGTAGCAGCTAGTTAGCCAATCTCAGCTTCAAACCGAATCCAACTTCCTATTCCAAATAATTTAGATTGAATCTTTAATATTTGGCATTCTATAATGTTTATCACTATTTTTTAAATAACAATGTTTGAAGTTACTCCAGCTCACTTATTAAATCTTGCACAATAACTTCTCATCTTTGCTACTGGATCTACATTTAGACAAAAATCTTAAAAACATCATTGGGAAAGATATTGCACCCATTTAAGCTCATCTTTTTGTGTAGCAGTTTAAGGTCACCTTTTTGTGTAGCAGTACATCAAAAGCACTTTTTTTAAAGGCAGATGCTAAGGTTACATGACCGTAACTTTTGCTTTCTGAATTTAAAGTTACGTGACAAGCAATTTCATTTTATTTCTAGTCTATTTCCTTTCTATTCTATTATCTTCACGAACCCGATTGTTCACCCCAGGTCACACGAATCCGAATCGAACCAAAGCGATCCCAACCGAAGCCACGGAAGCGAAACGAATCGAAGCCGCGACGAGAATCGAATCCAAAACTTGTGCAGCGCTTCCCATTATAAGCGACGCTCTATCCATTGAGCTATCGAGAAGTCGTGGCGATCAAGTACAAAATGGCGGTTATAAACCGATGCTCGTCGCACGACTCTCACGTAACTTTGAATTCAGAAAACGAAAGTTACGGTCATACAACCTTAGCCACTGCCTTTTTTTAAACTCCAGTTATTGTTTTTTCTAAATTTGCCAGCTGTAAACAATTTACAAATTGCAATTGAGTTTTGTGTCATCAAAATATTGAAAATCTGTTTTCAATTTTAACCTGAAAATTTTGTAAGATGGCACTTATCTCCATTACTTTTACCAAAATGTGAACAATTTTTCAATAAGTAAATTATATAATATTAACTTAGCCTGTTATAACTTATCTGTAACTGTGCAAAGCATTTATTGAATCATTTTCTTCATGAGCATTCGAAAAAACACTTCCAAAAATGGTTGACCTACACTTCAAGCAAGAAAGCAAAACCAACTGCACTGACTTTAACTTTTCTTTCTACATGTATTCTAGAAAGCATTTCAATGGTTATGTCATAATGTTACTTGTTCATAGTAACTGTATTGATGACAAAGCAATTATTGTGACTAATGAGTATTTTCCAACACATTGAATATTTTTTAAGTGTTGATTGTTTGCTTCTGCTTATTCAACTTTCAGTTACCTGCAGTTGGAACAAAGATACGTTGGAGTGCTTCATTAAGCAAAGGGCTCTGCCCAATTTGATCTAATATATACTAGGCAGTTTCTTTCATAGGCTCTTGTATTGGAGTGGCAGATTAGCACAAAGTGCCTGTTTAGGAGGCAGCTTGACTGAAATATCAAAAGATCAATTTACTCTTTCTTGCCTTAGCAAAATAATTTGGAATAAAATCAAATGCTACAAACCTAGTACTATTCATTTTCATTCAAAATTGATGGGTTACACCAGTGGGGCAACATATTTCTTTTGGTTGCTAAAACAGTAGTAAGCTAACAAGCCTTGGAAAAAAAATTTAGGTCGACAAGTCGAAATCAGCCTCAACGTTTGGGGTACTTTAAAAATTCAAATGTTAAATAATTTGTTTTCTAAGGGTTTGACAAGCATTTTGATGGAATTTTTGAATTTCTCATCCTTGAAATAACGGGGTAGACACCAATCTTATCAACATCAGACGATCAGAACAGAAATTATAAGCAAAAAACACTTTTCACTCTAGCACCACCATCAAAAATGTGGCCATTTTTTGAATAGTGATTACGCGCCATTTTTTGAATAGCGATTAGAGGAACACTACTGGTCCGACTGAGTTGGTTGTTTGATTATTATTGTTTAAATGCCAAACACTGCTTTTTTTGAAAGTTTGATCAAAATCTGAGACATAGGGTTACAAAATTCAATTTTTTGGTCTGTATTATAATGAAATGACCCTACTTTAAGTTGTAAATAGAACAATGTGAAGTCATTTTAGTTTGAAAGAGAGATCCACAGCTTGGAAACTTGTAGTTTTTGTTTCTAAATCCATTAACCGTTAAGTGAGCAGCAGAGAATATAAAATTTTACCCTCGGAAATACAGAATGAAGAACTTGAGCTGTTTAAAGACAACATTCTCATGTGCGTATATCTCCCAAATTTAACCTTCACTCCAAATTGTATCTTTTTCAATGAAGCATTGGCCTATGCATCATGGTGATGACTTGACTTAGCATCGAACCCACAGCTCCAAAGTTCAATGTGCCAACCACTCGACCAACTGCATGTGCCTCCAGATTAGGGATGTATCGATTCCAAAATTTTTGCCGATGCCGAATTTGATGTCGATTCTTGTTGAAATGTGGTTTCTGATTCTTTGAATGAAGTGACTCAACAGCAGCTTTACAATGAGACCTACCAGTGTTTCATTTCCAAGACTGTCGTTCGCTTCATTCAAAACCACAAGAATTGTTTTGTAACGAAAACATTGTGATGTAATAAACTTCTCTTACTATCGTGTTGCTGTTGCACAATAAGCTTCTGAGCAAAACAATAAACAATGCGCTCGCAAAGCAATACAAACTTGTTTGTTTTGTTCTTTCTCCCAACACTTGTATTTTTTCACTTCACTTAGCGTGTGTAAACACTTTCATAAAAAAAATTGTTTCTGGCTAGTAAAAAACGCAAATATATAACTATCTTATTTGGGAAAATTGGCAAGTTTGTTATGTACGAAGAATCAGTAAGTATCGACTATATTTTACCGATGCTGATTCAAAAAGAATCGCTGATATTTGCCGATGCCGATTTCAATGTTGATTAATTGGCACATCCCTACTCTAGACAGCACCTTACTCTACCACAGAAGGTCAAATTTTGAGTTAGAGAACTGAATTCCATTCATTCTTCTTGTATTTTCTTTTTGTTGCATATAATATTTTGCACCTGCACGAAAATCCTTGGTAAAAGTGGGCCGTGAGGTCAAAAAGGTTGAAAAGCACTGTTCTATAAGCTACTACAATAAAGCTCTACCTGTCTACCAATCACTGTTCCCTTTAAGGTGTGAAATTTGAGAATGAGAAATTTTGGGCAAAATTTATAAATTTTTCTTCAAACTTGTCAACTGGAAAGGTAATTTTTGACCAAATTTGAATTAAAGTGTTCAATATTTTGGGAGCAAAACAAAAGTTTTATGCTCTGTAACTTAACTTGGAGGCAAAAATTGGATCTAACTTTCTTTATATACCGGTAACCCTTTTTTAGTAAAATGTATATTTGGGCAAATTCGCACTTGCCAAAATCTTAGAGGGAACAATGCTACCAATAATTTTGTAGTAATAAGAATCACTAACATATTCTCCAAGGCAATTTCACCATCTTTTCTTTTTTTCAAGATCTGCACATTACCAACTGAAATAATGAATTACTGAATTATGGCCAAATTACGATAAATGTTTTGGAGTAGGTTTTAAGTATATATAAATTAAAGCGCTAGTAATATAGGGGGTATAATTAAAGTGCTAGATTTAACGGGTCTCATCTAGAGTAAGCGGTCCATTGGTCCGTGTCTAGAATAATCCGTCCACGTAAGGCAATAAAAGACATGGACGACTTACTCTAGATGATACCCAATTTAACGGGGTTAATAGAGTTGAATTTTTAGTTTATTATAATTTGAATAAGTGTTTAGATCTAGACTAACACTAAGCTGTAAACTGCTAAACAAGCCTTGAAACTACACCGCACTTCTGGTATTTAACAGATGGGGCAAATTACCTTTAATTCAGCTATTTACCCGTTTACTCCACTGTTCTAGGTTACCTCACACATCATTTTTGGGACCTGAAAGTCTTCGAAGATCCACATCACATTCTTGCACTGAGTAGAGTAATGTTTTAGTGGTGCTGACTGCTGACCAGTGTTCCCTCTAGGATTTTGACTAGGGCTAGGCTAGTGCGAATTGGCCCAAATGATAAATTCATTGCAATTTTTGCCCAAAGATTTTACTACTTTGAGGACCCCTTTTACAAATTTTATGCATTAAATTTTCTTTTTCAAGATACAAGCTACAGTCTTGCATTAAAATATTCAAGTTTTTCAGTTTTGCATTTTGTAATCTATTCGTGTTTCAGTTGTGCATTTTGCACTGGTTCAAAAGCAGTAAAATTTGCCCAAAAATTTTGCATTTTTCCCAAATTTCTCACTCTAGAGGGAACACAGCTGCTGGCTGAGACAGACTACTTCCAGATTAAACCATGCCTATTTGCCTGAACCTGAATTCACTTCAGCAGCAACTCATCCTTGTTTTCTAATTTCTAGTTCCAAATTTGATTTTGGCGGGAAAGAGGGCGATAAAAATTAAAGATCCGTGGACGCAATGTCAATTAATCTATGGTACCAGGGAGTCCAACCGAACCCGAACCGGAGTTTTAGAAACCGATTTTACGCTATTTTTGTCGAAACTTAACCAAACTCGAACCGCATTTTTTAAAACCGCAAAGAGCAAACCGAAACTGAACCGAATAATGTGAGTACTTGACTACTTGCGAACCTTAATCGCACCCGAACCGATTGAAAAAGCGGCTCGCTCCGTGAAGTCACTCGGATCACTATGAAACCAGTTCGAATTCAAAATAATGGTCATTTATCCACGTAATCCATGCATGGTGAAGAACTCTTTTAAGTTTGATATACCCGGTCCCGTAGTACACGCGTAACAAACTAAACTCGCTTTAACACTAATT
Organism: Trididemnum miniatum; assembly: GCA_964006365.1. Lineage (NCBI taxonomy): Eukaryota > Metazoa > Chordata > Ascidiacea > Aplousobranchia > Didemnidae > Trididemnum > Trididemnum miniatum. Next base: position 23,780,701 of record OZ023236.1, read on the forward strand.
TACAGTGGTGTAAAGTAGTTTTACTTAAGTAGACCGTCATTGAGTAGACTACATAAGTATTATTGTTTAGTAACTAGCACTTACTTAAGTGATTTAAATTTCGACTACTTCTACTTACGTAGTTCAATCACAAAGTAACGCTACTTAAGTGATTTCAAAAATGATAAGTAGTTTAGTTAATATTTAGCAATGCATCACGCAAATGATAAATAATCATGCTTGATAATAAAATTGGCAACATTACTATTAGGTATTTTTTTATTTTATTATATAAGTTTTACAATTTGGTGATATTAAGTGGTCTTTTGTTGTTTGTGTTTGGCGTGGACACAGAGGTTGCATTTTGTAGATTATGACACATTTCACATTTTTATTTTCGTCAAATAAATGTGCTAATTATCCTGAATATGCTTAAGCATTGGCAAAATATATGTCAAGTTTGGAAGTGAGCAAATTATCTTTTGCCAAAGCTCAGCTTTATGGCCTTGGTTTTGCAAACGCCACTTTTTACTTAAGTAGCTTCACATTGCGGGTACTTTTTACTTCTATTTGGTTCCTTTTTACATCTCCTACTTTCTACTCTACTTTAAGTAGCTTCCGCCATCAGTAACAATACTTTTACTTAAGTAGATTTCTGGACTACTTTTTACACCACTGCTAATATAACGCTACCTGTGGATTTGTGGTGATTACGTGTCAGAGCATAGTAACAATTTAATCATCTCAAAATTGGCTTTAGGCTACTACAAGAATTTATTGCATTATATTGGCCTGTCAATGCGAAGAAAAATCGTTTTGTACGTTTCATTTTTTAAATTCTGCTACTACAATTACACCATTTTTACTAAAAACCTGAGCCGGAACTTCATAAACCGGTTTTGAAATATTTTTTTCTGGAGCGAACCCAAACCGAAGCGTTTCAATTTATCTGAACCTCAACCGGAACTGAACCAAAATTTGAAACCGCTGTTGAACTCTTTTGATTTTTTGATTTCTTCATTTTTATCCTCCTATCACGAGAAAGCGACGGAGGCGCTGTGCGTAGGACGAATCCAGACTCGCTTAGGAGTTGCCTTTGTTTTCCAAGTTTTCCGGTTGAATTTTCTTGTGACTTCTTTCATTTGCTGCTTGCTAGACTCCACCAAGCAGAGATAATCATCGTGAAGCATCTTATCCAAGGACGCAACAACGAGACTAGGTTGGGAGGTGAACCATTAACCTTGCGATCATGGTCGTCGTAAAAACGACGCTCCGAACCACTACGCCACGCTGCCGACCAATACGCCACGCTGCCAACTCAAACCGAACCTAAACTGGAAAAATTAAACGGTTCGACTTCCTCCTTAGCACGGGAGTGGGCAAACTTTTCACACGAAGGGCCACATTGGAAAAAATTTTGAAACCGAGGGCCGCTCGGATTCATTCAATAATTTTTGAAGATATACAACTCAGTACACTTCAGAAAAAATAGGCAAAGCCCAAAGGCTTAAATCATGCTACTATTGTATCACATAGATAATATAGTCCAACAAAATAAATTTAGCATGGTCACAAAACCCTTATTCACGGCAACAACAATGGAAGAACAAAAGAAAGATTGACCAAACATCGCTTAATTGACTCTTAACGTACGTAGGCCTATCTAGACCTACACTTCAATTATACAAATATACAGATCAGATGGCCGAGTGGTATAGAGCGTCTGCTACTGGATCGGTAGACTTGGGGTTCGATTCCAAGTCGAGTCAAACCAATGACTTAAAAATAGGTATTCACAGCTTCCCTGCTTGACGTTCAGCATTTAAGGGACAGTGTGGAGAAAGCCGGCAAGTTTACTTGTTGTGCCGTTGGGAAAGGCACTTTAGCGAGATTCCCCCATCTTAGTGTAGTAGACAGATGGCCGGCAATTCCTAAGCGAGCTCGTACAGCGCTTCGTCGCTTTCTCGTGATAGGAGGATGAATATGCCAATAATCATAAAAAAAAACGGTTATACGTATTAGCAATGTCGGTATTATCTTCGTAATAAAAATGGCACGAACCGCTAAGAGACCCGCCAACGAGCCCTTAACCGGTCTTTTTACTGGTCCGCTAACGGCCCGGTTCTATCTTTGTATGTTACTGGGCCGCTAACGAGCCGCTAACACTTCTTGAAATCCCTTTAAGTTTGATTAATGTGATTAAAGGTTCGTAAAAAGAATGGGCTTTGGGCAGGCTGGGCTTTATTTTTAGTATGAGTTGCCGGTCCGGTTACGGGGCTAGAGATTTCGGGCTGTGGGCGGTCTGGGCCTCAAAAAAGTCAGCCCGAGCCACCTCTACTTCGTACATCTTCGATGCGAAGTTATACGGACTTTGCTAACACTTTTCGGAAAAACGGACCAAATTTTCTGAATATTTCAGTTAAACCCATATTCCGGTATGTTGCTGGGTTATCCGACGCTACTGGTCGACTACCCGTACCCTACTACCCATACCGGTTGCTTTTAGTTGGAATTTAGAATAGGACTCTAAGTTATCTACTCGCATAAGAAAATCTTTGTACAATAAAAGCAAAAGATGTAGCCTGGATAGACTGCAGATCAATTAGCTGAATAGCATAGCTGCCAGGCTGCATAGTTTGCAATAGCTAGGCTACCGTAAGCTGTAAGAATCAAACATGTGCTTTGCAGAAGTGGTACTGGGTAGGTAGGATGCAATTTCAGATACCGCAGTTTTCTCAGCTACCGTACTATACTGGTCTAACCTGTCTACTGCTGATACATGGCATTACCAGTTTACTCCTAAAGATATGCAAAGATTGTCCAAAATAGTGCGAGTAGTCTCAGTGGTGCCGCCAGGGTCAAAAAAAAGGGGGAGGGGGCAGAATAATGTTACAATTTGATGACGTCATGTACAGGAAACTAAATAGTGTTTTTTGGTCTTGACTGTAGCTACTGCTGAACAAGTTGGAACAACGCGACTATTTAATTTAAATCGATCTAACCTTAACCTTTTACTGGCCGATGTTCCACTAACGGCACATGCAATACTTTTGTTCAAATTGATTGAGGAAGTAAGGCAGTGGCGCATCGAGAATTTGGCAAAGGAGGGGCACAACCAGGGCCCATCGCCAACACATTTTGGCGGGTTTCACCTAAAAAACACTCATTTTAGCACAACTCTGACCAATTCTATAAATTTTCTTCAGCCTATTGCTTAACATTATTATTTTTGTTCTTTAATAGTTCCATCATAGCTTATAATGCAATACCGGTACCGGCATTTACTACGGTATATAATTGTTTTGCACACAAATTTTTTAGCCCAGTACCACAATTTTATGACTGCTGTAAAATACTAGTTCTAAAATTGTTTAAAAGTGTTTGTTCAAACAGCTTTGCTAACATAAACTGTAAAAGAATATATTGGTGGTTTTCTGAGTTTGAAAAATGTTTAAAGCTAAGATTGCTGTTGTTGGACCATGTGAAGCTGGAAAAACTGTGTTGTCCAATTTTCTGGGAGATCAAGTACGATTTTTAAAGAATCGCTGTGCTATGTGTACTGCAATTGGGAAGGGATGATGAATTGATCATAGTTAAAGTGTAACTGCTAGCTGTTATGAGTTATGACCAAAATATAATATAGCATTACTGCCAAGCACTGTTTACCTTAAAACGCAAAACTTGAAAACAATGAGAATTTTTTGTAAATTTTCTGTGGTAAAGTAGTGCATATGGAATGATGGTTTTTTTGCCAATATTGAATTAAAATGTTCAATCTTGTGTTGTAAAGTGAAAAGATTTCCAGTACTTTTGTCACATGAGCTCTCCACTTCATGCCTTTTGTCAATATTGTAAGCTGCTTTACATATTTTACTCTGACAAATATTTTTTTGCAATTTATGACCCAAACTTAAAATCCCGAATGGTTGACCCAAACAACCAACTTCGAACCAAGGTTCCAAACAAATGAATTGAATCAAAATCTTGAATTTCCTACGCCAGGCCAAGAACCCCAAGCTAAATAATTGGAAATTAATCATAAAATCAAAGTTGGCATGGATAAAAATATGGATCAAAAACTTCAACATTTCTATTAATAAACTTTTCATGGTAATGCTGATAAGCTTTTAAATTTTTTGGCCAAATGCAGTGTCACAAATAGTCTGTGACAGAAAGGATAAGTTGCAAAAGTTTTGGCGACCAAAAAATTTAAAGCAAAAACTTGAATCGATATTTATGTAAACTTCTCTAAACTTTGGGCCAATTGGCACTTGGCAAAAAATCCAACATGGAGCAGTGCTGTCTAAGTATGTTGATGAACATTTCTTTTTAGACTGATAATTCACAAGGAAATTATAATCCTACGGTTGGAGTGAGAATACTAGAGTTTGAAAGTTTGGTGGACAATACCAAGATTGACGTTGAATTGTGGGATTGTAGCGGAAAAGAAGAATATGAGGGTTGTTGGCCAGCTATGGCATATCAAGCTGATGGTAAATTCACAGCAATGATCTATAGGCCTATATGTTTCTTTTGTTATGAATATTTTTGTATTGATCTTCTATTGTAAAAATTCCACATGAGTTATAAATACCACAAGTTCAGATTTTCGATGTAGTTATTTGTTGTATTATCTTAAAGTTGTGTTTTTTAAGAACATTGCTTCTAGTCTTATAATTTCATAAATGCATTGCCAACCTATGCATACCAGTTACCACCATAGGCGTCGATCTGGCGGAGGCAGGGGGGCAGCACCCCCTTGGGTCCAACACCAAAGGGGGCGACATATGTGTGGCCCCTGCGGTGTTTTGATACCTATGTTAAAAGTTAAATGCATGCGCAGTAGCTAAAACAGTTCCAAAGTGGAACAACACAAATCGTAATAATGTTTTGTCGCAATGTTACGCTTCCACTACTTAAATGGCGAAAAGAAAACTATCAGCGCGTGTTCAGCGACGATGCTGGTAGCTGGTACTGGTACCTTGAAAAATCGTTTTATACCCTATTCCGCCTAAGCTTTTTTCAGAGCGTCAGAAGACTTGGGGTAGACCCATTGTGCTGGCTCGTTTTGACCACAAATAACTTCGCACATACTCACTTTAATACAACGATAAAAGTTTAGGAAAGCAGATAATTTTATTGCTATTTTGCTTGTATATTTTTTAGACACGACTAATTTATTAATGCGATAATTGTGCGTAATTATGTTGGATGTGCCAAAAAATGAACCACTCTTTGTAAAGTTTTTTCTCAGTGATTATAAACTCAAAATTATTGAAATTCTATATGCAGTAATCCAATTATAATATATTCTTTACACTTTTACGTAATATATTTAAAAACTTGGTTACAAGTTATGATAGTATTGCCAAATTAAAAATGATGTTTCAAAAAATTTAGTGTCGAGAGAAAATCTGAGCAAGGGTCTAATAAGCGCTTTGTTGCATGTGCTTTGTGACGTCATAAGTCTGTAGATATTTGAAATAAACATAATATCTATAGAAGATGAAAGAGCATTTCTTTTTGGAAGAAACACCTTTGTTTAGTTGTTGGAGTATCGATATATACAGGTCACATTGAGCATAGACTGAAATGAACTACTCTTTGCTCGAGATACTCAATTTTTTGAATTATCATTTTTATTTGGCAATACTCGCATAATTAGCAACCAATTTTTTAGATAGCCTATGTAAAAGAGTAAATAATATACGAGCACTTGGATTACTGTGTATAGCAGGGGTGGGCAAAGTGCGGCATACACGACCATTTTATGCGGCTCATGGGCACTTACGGAAATATGAACTCTTATCGTGAATCAGGCCAAAGCTCTTTTTTTTCTTTTTGCTTGGCTCCGCGCTAAATGTCAATGAAAAAATTTTCTAATCAGTGCGACTCTCGACTTCAAAATTTTTTAAGTTTTTTTCAAATGCGGCCCTTTGTATTTGAAATTGCTTTTGTCCCATCGGTCCCTGATCTTCTGTACTTCAGGTGGCAGCGACCTAGATGAGCTTTGCTCCCTTTGCTGTCTCTTATGTGCATGTTTCCGAGGCTACGGAGTGTAGTTCTGCTGTTTGCTTATGTTTGTTTTTGGAAATGTTGTACATAAATAAAAGCTTGTTCTATTCTGTTCGTATGAACAGTATTGCCCACCCCTGGTGAATAGAATTTCAATAATTTTAAGTTTATAATCACCGAGAAAATGCTTTACAAAAATGGGTTTGGTTTTTCTGGGACACCCGACACACAGAAAACATAGTTAGTATATATAAAAATTCTCGCCCCCCTACTATTTGCCTTTTTCAAGAAAAAATCGACGCCTATGGTTACCACTACACATCACTAAGGAAAAGATGCAATTCAAAGCAAAACAAACTTATATTTCGTATAATTTTTGGGCAGTGGTTATGCGCAAAATTTTTAAAATGCTATGAGAATTTTATTTGCATATCTTGTGTAAAACATATTTTAATGAATCCTTTCACTTTTTGTACAAGCTGTTCTGCTGGTAAACGGTTTGGTATTTTTTTTAAGTTCGTATGTATTGGTACCAGTTCGGAAAAGTCACATAGTTTTTTTCACTTCCAGTATTCTTAAGCTTTGCTTAAAGTTACATAATTACATGTAAACAAAAGTGCTTTAGCTGTTATTAAAACTTATCTAAAAGTTTAATTTCAAAATATGGAAGAAGAAATAAGGTTCTCTGCAGATCCACAAACTGGGTGTCAAAATAAAAGTTTTCTTGGTAATAAGCGAAATATTTTCAAAACAGAGCAAACAACGCTTAGTTTTGCCCTTTTTTGAAAGTTAAATACGTGAACTAACTGAGTTTGATATGTAGCATGTACATTTTTTGATGTTGAGGTATTTGATGACGTGTCTCAATTTGAAACACATATTTCGCAACTTTGTTTTCATCAAAATGATAAAAATTTTTAGGAGTGATGATTGTTTTTGATCCTAACAATCGAAATGCGACACCTTCAGTGAAAACCTTTTTCAACAATTTTGTTGTTGATAAGGGCCTCCATGAAAACCATTGCATTTTATTTGCAAATAGCAAAGAAAAGGAAAGTACAAGCGTAAAATCACCGATTCCTTCTCTTAACATGGTAAGCTGCACTCAGTGAATTTCAATAACATTAGCACTGTATTCCTGTTAGTATGTGCATTTTCGTTAATATGCTTTACTGCTAATTGCGTGCTGTATTGCATTTACATAGATGAAATGTTTTATATTCATTTCGTTGCTTTATCTTCTGTCTTGTTTCAAGCAGATTTTACAATAATGTTTTTTTGTTTTTTAACTTTTACCATTTTTAGGTGATTGCTAACCTGGAGAAGGATCCCGAGGAAATTAAAGTTTCATTTCAAAGCCTACTTCGCAATGTGCTTGATAAATTATCTGCTTCGCGAGATCGACAGGAACTTAGCATCATTGCTTGAGTAGAACAACTATTTCAATATTTAAGCACTAGTTGTTTCAAATGCGTTGATTTTTGCATTACACTAGTGAATTTTTTCTAGCATTCAACAATGTTATATATTTCTTTCAAGTTTCAATGGCTTTTGATTAGTGGTGCTTTCTAAAATATTTGTTACTTGCACGTCTGTTGCAGTGATGCACTTTTTGCGCCGAGTAAATGTTTTGTTTTTGTTCTTTTCGCGATTTAAATGTACGATCTGTGTAGTACACAGAAACCTAGTTAATTTTGGTACGTATATAGCATATAGCGATGTATAATTTAAGCCTCTGCTGCTTCATTAGTATTTTCTTTTAAACTACATTATCAATTTGTTATGTGTAATGTGTATTCTTTCCCCGCATCGTTGCGTGTTCAAATTATCCTTCTGCCGTTAGAAAGAGAGAAACGCATTATCATGGGTTCCCTTTAAGGGTTTCTCTACTTGTTTATCAACCAAAGGCGGGGAATAGAATGTTTTTTCCATTGGTGCAAGCTAACTAGCTGGCTTGTTTCTACACCGATTTTCCAGAACTGAGCTCTAAGGTGTGTCAAAAAATTTTTTTTTGAATTTCCAAAAAGCGGTTTCCTCATTTGTGGCAACTATCGAGAAAATAGCATTGCAATTGATTTTAGGTTGTTGCTCCCTCTAGTGGCCTAGCAACGGCACCAAATATGGCAAAAAACGTCAAAATCGCCATAACTTCTAAACCACAGACAGTAGAAAGCTGGTTTTAGGCTTAAAACGCGCAGAAACCACATGTTTCTACCAGTGATAAGAGGACTTTTTTCTTTATCTCAAACACAAAACAAGTTGTGAGCAAAAAATGCAATTTTGTAAATAAAATACGACACACATGCACATCGCAACATCAAAAATGATAAACTTCACTGAATTTCTGTTGGATAAGCGCATTACTAAAAATGTCGACACAGCGAATTGCTTCTTCGAGGTGAACTTTTTCATCAATTTTCGTGATTTTAGTTTTTGTCTTATTAAACCATCTCTTCTTTCAAATCCCACTGTTTGTGCTGAAGTTTTAGTGACAACTTTGACATGCTTCTCTACAGCTTGATTATGGCAAGGACAATTCAATTTCAAACGAGTGTTTCTAATTTCATCTATTTCAGCATCAGTAAAGATTCTAACAGGTGGTGGCTGTACTAGATCATGGCCGTTTAAGTAAACAAATGTATAGTTTGTTTTAGCGTCCAGGTTTATTTTTGGTAAACAAAACCTTCGGATGCCAATGAGGTTGTCTTTACCTGCATTTTTGAACAGATAACCCCCAACAAAATCTTCATTCGGGATATGATAATCTACTGATCTTCCACGCAGAAAATTGATCTTATTTACTGCAAGCCTTCAAACTTCTTCATCACTGTCTCCGAGCATCGACACCAAAACATTTTCGGGGTGTGCAAAAAAGGAGTTTTTCTGGAGATTTTCGAATGCTTTTTTCCGGATCTTTTTGTTGGAAAGCTGGAGTATTCGCTGTAATAAATCAAAGTAATGCATTGAACCATACATTAAGTCGCTGTTCAGTTTTATACTAAACCATGTGGGAAAGTACGCTGTGATGCAATACTCAGCAAGATAGAACAGGTTACGTGGAGGGTTTTTTAGGGAGACGCGTAGTCGAAGAAACCTATTAGTCAGTGATAGCCACCTCGAGTGCACAACAGGTCCTGCTTCAAGAAGCTGAAGATCGTAGTCAACTAAGCCATCCATTACGCCCCTGCACGTTCTATAGGCATAATGTTGGTCTGTGCAGAGATCATCAACAACAGACTGCGGGATCTCAGGAAAGCTCGGATTTGGGATACTTTTGAACTGCATGAATGGCCATTCTGAAACGCCTCCATTTAACCTTTTATCAATAGGACCAGTGAAAGTTTCCGGACTACCAGTCTTCCCATCAAAGTAGGTGAAAACATGTCGCAACGGCAACTAGTTTGTATGCAAAAGACAGATTACCCATTGAAATGGCTTTTTTACAAAGTCCTCTAGCAAACGAATAAAGCGATTAAATCTCCCGTTATAGATGCCGTACCATTTGTTCCAACAACTTTCAGGTCATCCACTATTTCATTTTCTAAAAGAAACTTTTAAGCTTCTTCTGCTATTGCTCTACTCGTTCCATTTTCAGAGGTCAAGTGTGTCGGGTAAAAAGTTCCAGGTTCACCAACTAGTGTATAATGCTCCTCCCATTGGACTGATCGATAATATTTTCCATTGGGCCCTTCCAAAACTGTTTGCGTTCCATCTTTCCGGCCATCAAGATAAAAGTCCACGGACAAAGTTGAAATTTTCTTGTTCTTTTTTTCTTATCTCTTTTCGACATCGCTCCCTTTCTCCTCAATTTTTGATGATCAATAACCAGAGATCGGTTATCATTGGTTGCCAATTCAAGATCTTGCAGTACACTTGTGGCAACTGCAGCGCCTGCCCTGACCGATAACTGGTATCTGTCACTCATTCTGGCCAGATTTTTCCAACTACAACGATTTTGCAAAGTGTCTTCCGATTGATGGTGAGGAGATGTGAACTGTCTTTTTATGACACGTTTTGAATCAAAAACATGTTGTTGCTCACAACTTTTTTTATGTTAGAGATGGAGAAAGAGGTCCTCTTATCGCTGGTAGAAACATGTAGTTTCTGCGCGTTTTAAGCCCAAAACCAACTTTCTACTGTCTGTGTTAAAAAGTTATGGCGATTTTGACGTTTTTTGCCATATTTGGCGCTGTTGCTAGGCCTCTAGAGGGAGCAACAACCTATTTTCTCGATAATTGCCGCAAATGAGAAACCGCTTGTTGGAAATTCAAAAAAAATTTTTTTTGACACACACCCTACTGAGCATCAAGCAAGGAAACTGTAAATGCAATTTTTTGGTCATTGCTCATTGGTTTAACTTGACTAGCTGTCGATTCCCAAGTTTCGTTTCACTATTCCATTTGAGTATAACAGTGAACTTAGTATTATAACATATTTTGAATTGTTTAGACTTTATTACTCATTAATTTCTATTTTTTATGAAAATATAAACGTTTTCGTGATGACTCTGAAAAGTAGTTATTTCTGCAAGTTGATCCTGCTTTTGTGAAGTTAATTGTGATGGGTTATCGTTGCTCATGGTTCTTGGGGCACTTGCAAAATTCCAGGGGGGGCACTTACCTCCCCCTGGATTTTGAGAGAGAAATGCGCAACCGCACAGTTGTTTTAATATATTTTATTTTAGTTGTAATATGCACAACAAAGTTCGATGCAAAGCTGTACGTTCCAAATTAATATGCACACACAAGTAGGTGTCTGTGGAGGGGGCGATTCGGCACTTGCCCCTCTGATTTTGAATGAGAAGTGCGCTACATATTTCTCCATAGCTTTCAATGGGTTTTATCGTGGTTGTAAAAATGCGCAACAAAATTTGACGTCAAAGCTGAAGGAGCTGAACTAGTATACGCCACCCGTACATTAATAAAAACTTATGCGTGAAATCAAGTGATCTTTGAAAATCCCAAATGAGCGATACGTCTATGGTGAAAGAGTTTGGGCGGGAGAAATTTTACTGTTAACGTTTTAAAAGCTTTAAAAAATGCCAAAGATGAATTTTTTCAAGGACTAAACCCAAAGCCTCCTTCTCTTCGCTTCATTTAATTTACAAGCTTACTTTGAATTTCGTTTTTTAGACGCAATGTTAACTGAGAGATTGATTAAGAGGCTGCAGTATGCCCAGCAACCGCACTGCCTGCAACTTTTTAATTCAATATAAGTTCGTTGCAAACTAACTTATAAGAAGCCAAGAGAAGGAGGCGTTGGTCTTGCCTCTTGAAATAATTACGCAAAATATTTGTGTAAAGTTTTAGACGGTTTACGCACAAGCAGCGATGGGCACGATAAACCTTTTTGCACTGAAGCGATAACGATAATCGATAATTTCAAAAATGCTCTGGGCGATACCGATAATCAATAAATCTTAATTTCTTAAAGCGATGTCGGTAATCGATAAATTATCGCCGATAAATTTTTCCGATAAATGTTGCGGTAAATTTTCGGTGTGTTTGACGAAGTTTTACCTCTTGTAAGTCAAATCACAAAAGTGTTTTTCCAGATTTTTCAAGAAAAGAGAGCAGTTTACGGACTCTGCCGTGGGATTAAACACAACAAAGAGATTTTTTAAATTGCAACAAGACTTTATCGACACCGTGAATTTTGCCATAACGCCTACTCCCTAACTTTGAACACTGTGTGCATAAAGAATCGTTTATCGCGATAATTTATCGGCGATAACAACATATATTACAAAAGCGATATCGGTAATCGATAAATCCTAACTATCTTGAGCGATAACGATAATCGGTAAAAAATTATCGCCGATGATTATCGCCGATAAATTATCACGATAAATGCCCATCTCTGCGCACAAGCCGGTAAAAAGTACCGACACGACTCACCGCCATAAACATCATGATGTAATCGCACACCAAAATTTAACTGTGTCGTTTGTGAATTTTCAAAAAAGCTTTATTAGTAGAATAGTAATAGTAGCTAAGTTTCATGCTCACAAGTAATTTCTACAATAAATTATGCTGATATAAGCGCAGTAGGCTACACACAGTAAAACTGCAAATGAGCTGCCACACGATGTTATTACTATCATGGAACGACCAGTTCAACTCCTTCGGTTACGTCATTTTCCTTTTTGATTGATTGATTTCTTCATTTTTATCCTCCTGTCACGAAAAGCGACGGAGGCGCTATGCGTAGGACGAATCCACACTCGCTTAGGAGTTCAGTTCAGTTTATTTACCAAGTGAAAAAGACAGCAGCAAAGTAAATGAGCAATCATTGGAAGTGCTGAGATTCACTTAGGAGACAGCGAAAAGACCAGTTGCCGTTGTTTCCGAGTTTCCGCTTGAACTTTGCCTCTGACTTCTTCAATTTGCTGCTAGTTAGATTCCACCAAGCTGAGATAATTGTCGTGAAGCATCTTATCCAAGGACGCAAAAACGAGGTTGAACCATCAATCTTGCGATCAAGGCTGTCGTAAAAACGATGCTTCAAACCACTCGGGCACGCTGCAGGGCTGGCAATAAAAATTTTAAGAAATAGAAGCTAGATACAGGAGAGCAGGCTGACTAAGTTCATTTTGAGCTTGTTATTTTAGCCTACAGTGCGTCAAGCATACAGTAGGTATTGCCCAAAAAATGTATTCAGTTTTGTACTGCCTTGCATACTCTGCTGATGATGACAGCTGAATCTTAGTTGTCGAAACGTCCAGTTTTAAGATTTACTGTGGTTTTACTTTTACTCTTTAAGCTATTTCGTCCCATACTTATTGTATTCCGATATATCTCCATAAAATTGCGAATATAATGATAACTGATAAGGTCTATGCCGGAGCGTATTCGGGGGAGGAAGCATTGTGCCCTCCCCCCCCCCCCCCCCTTTGTGACTCTGCCTGTTGGTAAAAAAAAAAATTAATGGTGCCAAGGGACTGAAATATGCCACACTCTTTTGATGGTTTCTGTAGCTTATGGCCAAGGACGGATCCAGGGGTTAGAATGAAGGGTATGCATCTTCCCACCAACCATTTTCAAAATTGTTTTTGTTGTATACAATCTTTTCATAATTTCGAAGCTCTTCGATAGCAATAAACCTTACGCCTTAAGCACGCATGATGAAAAATGTGCTAACAAAATGCATCATATTTGGGGAAGCACTCAGAATTAGGGTTACAAAATTTGAACAAAAATTGCCTGAAAATTATTCAAAACGCACTACAATAGCCATTACAGCATGTAAATTTTCCGGGGGAGTATGCCCCCGGACCCCCTAGAGCTTTTATTTCTCAATAAGCTTCAAATTAGTTTTGCCGAAGAAAATACTTAAAATAAATGTGGAAATTATGGTCCACCCTCTGTGGGGAATCCAGAAGAGGGATATGGGAGATGCATCCCCCCACCAGCCAATTTCAACAATGTTTTTGATGAATAAAATTTTTTCATAGTTTCAAACCTCTTCGATTCAACCATAATTCTTACGCCTTCAGGTCAGTAGCCTACTTGAGTTGAGGGGGATGCCATTCCCCCATAAAACATTTTAGCGTAAACCATCCTATAAATAATGACCATCCCTCCTTTGCGTCTGCGTGAAAAGCTTACACCACGGGTGGGCAAACTACGGTGAGATCATTTCATACGGCCCGCGGGCACTAGAGAAATATGAACCTTGTTCCTTACTGATATTGCGTGAAATATAGGACATTCGCGGACGTGATGACCATTTTTTTTCTATTCACTTGATTTTGAGTAAAAAATAGGATATCTGCGGTCGTGATGACCTTTAATACTTTGCTTTTCCAATCAGTGCGGCCCTCGGCTTGCCCACCTCTGGCTTACACCATCCCCCATAAGTGTTTTTACAACTCGAGCACTGCTTAAGGTGTGTTAAAACAGAATGCGATGCGACTTTTCGTACGTAAGGTGACGTAGACCACGAAACAGTTAGAAGTTATGACGTAAACTACGTCACTTTGCACGGCATTTTAGAGAACAATCGTAAGGTGCTTTACAAAATAACCGATAAAAAGCAAAACTGTTGGAGCTTCGAGTTGTGTGGAAGAAATTTTCGTCAAAAAATGGATAAAATTTCGTACGACAACAAATCGGATTAAAAATCGCATTCAGTGCAAACAGACCTTTAGCCACGTATAAATCAAAAATGTGCGAACAAAATGCAATATGTTTGGTGAAACAAAGTTTGCGTCACAAATTGTTCGAAAAGCGCTAAAATGCTCATCACAGTAAGTAAATTTTCAAAAATTTTCCCGGGGATCATGCCCTCGGACTCCCCTAGAATCATTTTTGTTTCCCTGTTAGCTTCAAATTTTACTTTGCCAGAAAAAATACGCTTAAAGAATGTCAAAATTTGATGCCAAAAAGTTCTGAATATACTTTCTTATAGTCCTCTCACATGGACACATTTTTTAAAAAGTAGGCTACTTATTTACGCTCTTTTTCTGGTTTGACATCTTTGCATTCAGTTAACATTCAATCTAAGTCAAAATTGCATCCCCCCAACCAAAATTTTCTGGATCCGCCCCTGCCCACTCCTTTAAAAATTTCACGCTGCACCACTGGGCCTATGATTAACTGTCTTTTCATCCTATGGTGTTGATTAAAATCAAATCAAGCAGATTGACTGACACCGTAAAACGTTAACTTGACCGACCAACCAAAAATTATGCGGGCGCCCATGTCGTTGCTAATGTTGTTTTTTTGCTCATTCCTAAGACCATAGTGGATAATGACAGATATGTAAGTTTGCTATCAGTTATCTGAGGGATGATACAATTTAGTTTCTGTATTTTCTCAGTAAATTTAATCCTCACAACTGTTGCCGATAAAAACGTCGCAAGTGTGAGAGTACAATATGCCTATTACCCGTTTATGTTGAACCTAAGTTACTGCACATGGTCTGAAGTAAGTGTCACTATATAGCTCACTTGTGTCTGATGGAGCTATCAAATTGAAACAGGCTTTAGTTGACAAAGCACAACGAGCCACAATTCAAATTTTACGAATAAAGGCTCATTCATGTCTAAATCAACGGCCCTTCGGTAAGAGATGGCACCTAAGGCAGTGAACAAACCATCAGCAGCATGTTGCAGTTTAAATTTTACTACTGTACTTCCCAGTTCCTGAAGCTAAGCATTTTCAATCTTTTTTTTTTTTTTTAATAGCACAACCGAATTTAGCCAATTTTTCCATCGCTTCCGTTTATCTTCAATTATGAGATCATCCCAATGGAAGTCCTTGTGCTCTCCTATCACACACTTAATTCCGTTAGCACAAACGCCGCGAACCCAAGTTGGTCATACAGTGCATACATCATCGATGCTACGCAGCGCCTTGCGAAAAAATCACTTTTTTATGGAGTGGGGTGTTTCAAACTTTTACACCAGTAGGCTATGCCGGTATTGTTTAGTGAAGTTGGTTCCACTTCTGAATTCATTTCATCTAAATAATGATTTTTGTGCAATTATCTGCATCATGTTTGACCACAGGCGTGGCCAGAATTTTCAATTGGGGGGGGGGAGAGGCTAAAGTTTAACAAATCTTACAGAACAGCTGGAACGGATCCAGAAAATTTTGGTGGGGGGATGCAGATTTGAATTAGGTTAAATGCTAACTAGATACAAAGACGTCAGGCGTTTAGACCCGAAATAGGGCATCAATGTTTCATGTCAGAGGCGTGTTCAAAGTTTTTTTAGGGAGGGCGCCAAGTTGTGTCATCTTTCATAAGCGTATGTTTTTCCAGCAGAGTAGATTTGAAGCAAATTGAGGAAAGAACGGTTTAGAGGATACGGGGACATGCTCTCCCGGAAATTTTTTGAAATTTTACATGGTGACGGTGTAATGACCTTTTTAGTGCTTTTTGAACAAATTTTGATCAAACTTGTTGCCCCTCATTTGAAGTCCTTCTCCAAATATGATGCATTTTGTTCGCACACTTTCGATTTATGCGTGCTTACTTCAGGCCAGTACCGGTAGTGGATTCAGAAAATTTCAGTGGGGGGGATGCAATTTGGAATTAAGTTGAATGCTTACTACTGTACATACAAAAACAGCTGGTATACGTCTAGACGCGTAAAAGGGCGTAGCCTACCGGTAAATAAGCCCTTTGAAAACGTTTTACATCTGAGGCTTAGGCCTAATTAGGAATTTTTTTAAGGGGCACCAAATTTCGACATTTTTTCAAGCGTAGTTTTTTCCGGCAGAATTAATTTGAAGCAAGTTGAACAAAAAAAGGCTACATAGGGCCCGGGGCACGTCCTGGTAATGGCCATTTCAGAGCACTTTGAACAGTTTGGGCAAACTTTATTTAAATTTTTTGCCCCTAATTTTGAATGCTTCACCGGTATTGGACTTGGACAACGCTGTTTTCTTCGCACTGGTCTTAAACATTTTAACCACTTTTCGTGCAACGTTTTCAGAATTTTGTATTTCGAAAACTTTTAGGCTACAGCTGCAGAAGCGGCTCAAATTAAAGTAGCGCAGAGCACAGTGAAAATGATATGCCAACTGCATATAGGCGCAAGCAGGGGGGGGCACGCGGGTGCCATGGCCCCTCTTTTGGCCCTGTAATAGCCTAAGGTGCTAAAACCTAACTTTCAGTCTATATAATTTCTCAAACAAATAATGGTTGCAGTCTTTTTTCACTTATTTTAGCCAAGCTTCTGCTTTTAGACATAAGCTGCGAAAATATTTTTTCGTTATCCATAGTGACTGCACTCACTGCATGCCCTTTTTTGATAAAAAAGTGTGCCAAAATAAGTTTTTATGTCCCCAGATCCCCTTAACCTCTGGCGGTTGGGGGTGCCCCCCTTCTTTGCCCAATCCTGAGTGCGCCACTGGCCAACGAGCATTCCTTTTGAACAATACTGAAGTGACGCGTAATTGTTCCCTGGCCTTGCGGCTGCGCCATCATTACTCTGGCCAACACAAAAAGCGAAGTTGCATTGTATTTCTCCTTTGTAAGTCCACTTATTGAAAGCCCAGCAAGAAAACAATCACGCAATGGCAAGTAGGCCTACCGTATTTATCATAATTACCAAGATCCTTGTTTTAGTCCAGAATGGATTGGGGGAAGGGGATGCCCCCGTGGCCCCCCTGGCTACGCCCTTGTTTTTGACTTTACCGTATCCTACTTATTTTCTGCTAAGGTTGAAAATGTGTTAATAGCAACCTAGCTGGTCAGTATTTTGTTGGGTTTTTGAGTAGCCTATTAGCAGAGATAGGCCTAGACTTACATATAATTTCCATCTTTCAAACCAGAACCTCTCTAAAAATTCCGGTACCAAAAAATGTCGTCACTCCGCACCAGCCCAAGATTTGGCTTCAAAAGCCGCCGGTAGGTTATTCTTCAAAATCAGATCTTTATACCTTCGAGAGTGAAATTCCAGGACTTTTTTCTAAACGGGACAGGACGCCTGGGCAGGCGTATTTTCAGGGACTGTCCTGGCCAAACTGCAGTGGCGGATTATGGGGAGGGGAGAGCGGGCTGAAACCCGGGGCCCTTAAAAGTGTTGGGGCCCCACAAATTTGTGCTTAATTGTACCAATTAAGTTACCATATGCGATTATTTGGCTAAATGCATTAATATTTATGAGCACAAATTTCGTTAACTTAAGAATCACAGTACCGGTAGCCAAATTTTTAATCTCATCGATCGTTTTGCCGATTCCAAAGGTAATGTCAAAAATAGATACGTAACCTTACAGCGGGACAGCGCTGTTTCGTATTATTAGCCCTCATCGGTCGCACTCAGGTAAAGTGCGTTACGTACCTTAGTACGTTATAAGTTCTCCACGTTATAACGTGCGTTTATGATGCGCGACTATGCGAATACCATAAAGGTGTGTTTACACAGAATACGATGAAATTTTTCGTACGTTCAGTGACGTAAGCTACGAAACTGTTAGAGGTTATGACGTAAAGCCACGTCACTATCAGCGGCATTCTAGAATACAATCGTTAGGGGCTTTGCAAAACAACCGGTAGGCAGCAAAACTGTTTGGGTTTGAATTGTGTGAAAGATATTTTCGTCAACTGTTTACGTCAAAAATCTGATGAAGCTTCGTACGACAGCAAATCGGACTAAAATCGCATTTAGTGTAAACAGACCTTAACAAACTATACGGGTTTGCATTATTATAAAATTTACGCGTCAAGTAAGCTGATTGTTTAATGATGTCGTAGCAATCCTGCGTGCATGGTCTCATTCCCGGCGTCAAAATCACCTCAAACATTTTCTTGATACTGGGCGATGATCGAAGCGATAAAAATTGTAGGCCTACAGGTACTTTTCTTTGTTTTCGCGTCGTTTTTGTCGCGGCAAACTTTGACTTCAAAATGAACTAAACAGAAATTCAGATATTCGCCAGTCACGTTAAATTTATTTCTTCGCGTGATTGCATGTGGCGCAATGTTGTTGCTCTGGCGCTAAATCAAAAAGACACGTCGCCTTGCTACTACGTCATAGTTCTGCTGGTTTATAAAGTCGGGATTTCCCTATGCTGATGAAGTGAAGTGTAATCGGTTCTGGTGGAGTAACGCGCTGTGTGGTCCAGAAAAGGTTACGGAGCGGGCAGCTGGTAACTGCAAGAAGTGATGTTCGTGTTATTCAGGTTTACGGAAAGGTGTAAGACAATATACTAGAAAGCCACTGTAATGAATACGCTGGTATAGCCATGACAAGTTGAAGAGTGGTACCTGTATGCTCTAAATAAATGAAGTTGTTTTCAAATCCTAAACTGCTGAATCACACTTGTATTGAACAGAAAATTCAACTGCACAGAGTAGACTAATTGAGGGAGACTAGAAGTGAGCTTGCGCTCTTTGAGTCGCAGGTCAGTAGCCACCTGTTAGACAAGTGCTAGTACCCTGTCCACATGTCCAATCTTGGTGGGCTTTAGGCCTGCGGTTCTTGTTCTAGCTTCTGCTTCATACCGGTACCGGTAATTAATTTTTTGATGTCTTAATTACTTTTTTAACTGTTTCAATTTAAGATAGTGTTGTGTAGTCTAGTCCAGTCAGACTGATTGATCCAGGCTGGTGTTTTAGAGTGTTATTTGACTTATAATCTTACTGGTACCGAGTAGTTGCTGTACACACTGCATCTGTTACATAGCACTGGTACACTGGGTACAGGGTACCAGTGCTATGTAACAGATACATTTTTTTTGTCTGAAGCACTGTCTGGCTATTTATATTCTGTATATATCTGCAGAAAAAACATACCGTATTTGTGTACCGGTATATAACTTAGTCTATTTTCCTTTGTCAAAGGAAATCTTGTATAGTTTAGCAGTTTAGGTAGACTAGTCATGAAATTTGTTACAAATATCAGACTAGTATCATTTTTTTTTGTTTGGGTATTGTATTGTTTTATCTCAACAAATGGCCAAAATGATTCTGAAATTGATGTTGAAGTGGAAGATGACTTGTTTATTCCTACAAAAGAATGGCAAAGAGTAAAAGAAGGTTTTACGACTTACTGAAAATTTAATTAATGTACTTATATGCAGAATTTTTCTTGGAGTTTTTGTTCACTTTGGTATATAAACCTGTAGAGTGAGTTTGCTTGAAACAGTGTAATGGACAGTTGTAATGGTGACGTAGAAGCATTCTGCGGTAGCAAACAGTGAAGCGATATAATGTGGTTTCAGTTGTTTCAAAATTGATGTCTTTAAAAGCATCATTTTAGGGACATCACACTGTTAAAAAGCATATGCCAGTAGCCTACTGGTATTTTCAGTGGACGGTTAGCAGTAGAACATTGATTGTATTTTTTTGGTTTGTGTTCAGGTCAAGCAATTCCCCCCGGACTTCATGTGAAAATGGATTTAAGCAAAGGAGGTAGATGGGCCAAGCTTATGGAAGATGAAAATGCAAATGCACTTGTAGAAGTTCCATCCACAGATGAAAAAAGTTCTGGAAGTAATGAGAGGTTAAAAAAATGTTTTACTTTCAAAAGCTAAGCAAATTATATGTTTAACAAATGTATTTGTTGTAGGCCTATGTCTTTTCCTTTGTTATTTTACATTGTGCCTCCAAACTGAAACTCTTTTGCATATGTTTGAGATTGGAAAATTTTTGAGTGTTTGTGTTATTATGAGTGTGGACTGTGGGTTAGTGGGCTCTTGCTTACTTTTTTACTAGTATTTGTACTATATAGTAATTTTCCTAATTCGTCGCTGCAACAAATTTCTCCCTAATTCGTCATTCCATTTTGTTAAAAGAATATTGGTTGTTTGAAAGTCTTATTTAAACAAAACGATAGTCAGCCAAAATGTGCATTCATTACTGCACCGTCCCTGCAAATTTTATTCTAATTGAATAAGTACAATGGACAAAAATAAAAATCTCTTGGAATGCCCTTACGCATCGTTATTGTATACGCTTCCTAATTCGTCCCACGAACTTTCAGACAAGTCGCGCGAATTTCGGATTCGCAAGTGATATACGCAACCGATTCATAGTCTTTTTTTTTAATTTTTTGTGGGTAGCATTTTGCTATTAATGAATTCAAAAATAGTGGAAATAGTTCATCCGTTTAGGAAAAAAAGAGAGACGACGAATTAATGAAAAATATGGGGGCAGTTTCTTTTTGTCTGTTTTCTATTTTTTTCCAAGCTGGCCAACTTCAGCATTTTATTTAAACAGTATACAATTGAAATTAGAAATCCTGTTTCGACAATTAACCCAATTTGAGACCGAAGAAAATAATTTTTGAAGGCTGTTGGAAAATGCCGGTATTTTAGAAAAAAAATTGCTTGATGATCAAGTATTGCTTTTCAATATTTTTATTGCGCAATAAACCATCTTTTTTCTGGCTGCTTTTACGGAGTAGATTAAAATGAGGAATGTAGTTGCAAAAAGGGTAAACTCGTGACTTTTGAGAACTACAAAAATGGTAAACTCCAATATTTGTACGAATTGCGTAATTCGTCTTGACGAATTCCGTATTAGTTGCAACGAATTTTCAAATTTTACCTAATTCGTCATTTTTAAACTTTAATTCGCTCAGGCTGAAGTAAGTGATCGATTAGGCTAATTTTTTTTTGTGTATGTTCTACGGATAGTCCAAGACTACCCCATGTAAAAAAAATATAATGCGAGCTGAAACAAATCCACAGGAAATGAGAGAAGAAAAAATGTGACGAATTAGGAAAACAAGGCTGTTGTATTCTTATACAGTGTATCGATATAATGCAGGTCTACTCACTCAATTGTGTGATAAACTTTGAACTGTAGATATTAATTTTCAATTGTATTACCGATAAGGATTATTGTAGCCACTAGCTTTCTTCGCAAACTTAATGTGCAAATCAACAATGCAGTTATAGTTATGTGTACAAGTATGTAATTGATATTCTGAATGAGTTAAACTTTTTTAGCTCTCTATTGGTTTTATTGCGTAAAATGATTTTTAAACTGTTAGAATTCACATTTTAGTATTTTTAGACCAAAGAATCCAGAAGTGACTTCATACAGAGTCGAAGAACTAAAAGCTGCATTAAAGAAGTTTAAGGATGAAAAAGTAATTTCCAAAAATGATGATGTAAGTGACTGGCTCTTTGATTAGTATGTCAAAGAAGTTGGAAGAGTTTTGAAGTAGTACGGTTCTGCTATGTTAATGTTGCAGGTCGTTCAATGTTTGATTAAAACAACATTTTCCGGTTTTTAAGCAATTTCAAATAATGTTGAAGTGTACCGTAATTATCTCGACTGTAAGGTACCCTTGAAAATAAACTGCGCGAAATTAACATAGAAAATTAATTTAAGCCGCACTACAATTGTAAAACGTAAATTCTTTTACTGATGAATTACCTTCAAAATCTACTGTATCTAAAAAAACAAAAGTCATTAAATCATTTAATATTTTATTTTATTATCAGATTTAAGGATTATTGGTAAATGTCATCATCAATAGTAACATTTACATCAACAAAGCAATGTAAGCTTTTATCGGCTTACAATCGGATGAATACGGTAGTTGACTACAGAAAAATTTGTGGTAAACACGGCAAAGTTCAAGTTTTTTAATAACTTAAAACATAAGCATTGCAACACGTCTTTCACGGTAGACTTCAAACGCATAAAACGAGTTAAAACACGCTGGTTAGCAGCACGGTATTATTATGTTAATTTGTTTAATTCCATTCCTACTCCATCCCTTCCATCCCATTTGCTGCCTTCAGTGTGTGTTGCTACGTAGTTTTTTTATTTCCTTTATAAGCCGGTTTATTTAAATTGCCATTAATTATCTAATGTTATGACAATTGTTGATTTAATTAAATTTAAGTTCAGGAAGGCTGCTTGACTCGAAGACCTTACGGTCTCTTCGCAGCCTTCCTGTTGCTGTTTCCTGATTATTTTTGTTTTTCTGTAAATGTAAAATTGATATTTGCAGCAACGAAACAAGCAAGCTTGATTGATTGATTGATTGACAGTCTTTCAGTTTGCATAGAGTACTGGTACTTTTAAATGTTTTTCATCAGCATTAATTTTTATTGAATAGCATTGCAGTATAAAAGTTTAAATTTACAAAAAGGTGTTCATGTGTGGTACCGGTATTTAAGAAGGCTATTGCCATTCTCATTATTAAAAAATTTCCTCAGGTTGAAAATGAAGAATACTGGTAGAATCAAATTCTTTTAAGAAATAATTATACAACACTGGCTTTGCAACAGGCGGCTGCTTAGTATCATTAGTAAGGCAACCAGATTGTGACCTAAAAATTTCAAAATTTTGAATTAAAAAATTTAAAATTTTGACGTTGTTTTTGACATAAAAATTTTATCACAAGAAAAGCGACAACATGTTTAAGCAAGTAAAAATAATGCTGAATAGTTTTTTATGAACGAAGTACAACGAAACCAACATAAACCAAGAACAAAATAGAACTAACATTGTTTCAATCAAATTAGTCCATAGGTACAAAATAACTTTTTTTTGGTCCAAACAAGTTAAAAAAAACTTCAAATTTCGCGAATTTGGACCTAAAAAAGTCCAATTTGGCAACCATATTTTCCAACACTGTTAGAAATTAAACTAATCCTTGAAAATCGATCTTCATCCACTGCGATATAACAATTAAATTCTGGAATTATTCAAAAACGATTGTTTCGTCGTAAACACAATTTACTACTTTTATATTCGAATGCTGTTTTAATGCGTTTATGTTGAAAAAGGGACTACTGGTTTGCTTTTCACAAACTGGCAACCAATCATTACGACGGACTTTGTTTCATCTATTAATTAAACAATGCATATTAAACAATAAAAACGATGCATATTTTGTATCTTAACCTAAAAAGCAATTTTTGACCTTATTTTGACCCAACGCAACATTTTGACCTAATAACTTTTAAAGTACGCCTAGTTTGAAGCTGAAACAAGCTTAGCAGAAGTTTAATGGCTTTTTGAGCCAGTTAAAAATATTTGACTTTATTGACTTTTGGTTGCCCTAATCATTAGTTAATTCTAAGCCTGCTTCAGTGATGTTCAGTCACTAGAAAACATTAGGTATACCGCTGTAATCTAGTCATCGGAACACTAGTGCAACCTCACCAAAAGTATATAAATACTTTACTCTGCTTTATTGCAATAATGCCGCTTCATTTGAAGGTAAACTGTGAGCGTCTACCTGCCGTGGCAAAATGCGCATTTAGCATCATCCTAAAAAAATTTACTTTCCAAAACTTCAGCGAGCAGCTGAGATTCTATTGAAATAATAATCAAATCAGACACTCTTTTATATTCATTTTTGTCACACACAGAAGGCTTAGTCCGTTTCAAGCAAGAAAATGACCTCTTTACGCTTGCAGTTGGTACTGGAATGAGAGTTATCAGTGCGCAGAGTAAATAAACTTGCGATAAAGCCGACTGAGATACGGAATTGTTTGAAAGAAATTTCAGCATGTCTACTGGAGATTTTCATCAGCTGTGGATAAGGACACAATGTTATTTTTCAAAAGTTTGTCATCAAAAGCAAATCCATAGGTGGAGGTCAGGCATTGAATGACTTGTCAGGAAATTTTTTCCGATAATTAGCAAATTTGGAGCTGTCTAGTAAACTCAGTTTCAGTTCAATTTTTGAATAGTCGAGAAATGAGATTGCATGTGCTCTTTAATGTTATCGATAATCTTGTAGTAAAGGTTTCTGAAACTACATTTGATGTCAGCCATAGGATCTGCATTTCTTTGCCGTCGTCCTAGTGGTCCAATCATCACTCAACGTCTTGTATATTTCATCAGATTGGTCTCGCATTGCGTAGATGTTTTCCAAAGTGGCATTAATTTTTTGTGCGCGTTTAACTGCTTCAAAGGGAAATTTTTGTAAATATGAAAACAAAGCCGTAGTGTGGAAAAAAATTTTGCTAAACACGGACAAGCAGAAACAAAACTGGTAGTCTTCTAGGTTGTACAAATAGCCAGAAACTGGAGCTAGTACAGCGGATGAAACCTCATTAGCATTGCAAAGCAAGGTATCCAAAACTAAACGAAGCTGTTCTAGTTTCTCAGATACTGTACCAACCAGAGCTGATATGTAATTCCAACGCGTAGCGCACACGCCAGGGAGCCACTGTTGCAAAAATTTGTCTAAGAAATGAGTTCGTGTGGGAGGTTGCGTGAAGAAAGCAGCTTGGGGGCTTGGAGATGCAAGGAAGATTTTACAAGTAGGTATTTCTCGTACTCTTTGAGGCAACATTAAATTCAGGTCATGAACATAGCAATGGACAAAAAGAGCTTGCGAATAAATACTCTCGACTTGAATTTGAACTTCACCTAGTGCTGAAGACGGTACCGCTGCGCCGCTATATGTTTGGGCTACTAGTTTTTCTCCTATTGATGTCCAAGATAAGAGTTGAAATTGTTGCACCTGCTCCGTTTTCGCTAATATCTTCTAAACCAATGAATCTGTCCTTAATGGTCCCATCAGAAACGGATCTGTGAGCCAAGAAGATTCGGGATTCACACAAGAAGTCGGAAGTTTCATCAACTAAAATCGCCGCAAACGAAGATTGCCTTATTTCGTCTTTTATAGCCAGGCGTAGAGAGTGAGCAACTAATTTGATCAAGGTCATATTGGATATGACTCGGCACACCTTTAAATACATCTGACAAATTAATTTGGGCTTGCACTTCTGTGTCCAACGTTGCAGAGTAGATCAGCAACTCACAAAACTTACCACATTGCTAAATCCAGCGCTTTCATTGCTTCCTCGAAAAGCCATATCTTGTTTTCCTAGCCCGCAAACGACTTTTACTAACTTCAGCAAAATATTTGTGTCTTTCTCAACCATTTGGTTGTGTGTCAGTGATGCAGTGTTCTCCAAAGATTGATGCAGCTACACCAGCTTGCATGTGCGTTGTGGAATTTCTGTGAGTGAAAGCTTTTTCCGAAAAATTTCTTAGTTTATTCATTCCAACTGTAACCCAAGGACTATTTCGGTCCTTCGAAAAAGAAGACAGATCCAGCAAAATAAGCGATTTTTTACTTCTGATCCTGTTAGCCAATCGTAACCATCATATTTGCTTTCTCGAAAGCGTCATGTACAAGTTTTAGTTTGCTCCGTTAATCACAACAGTTTGAATTTGAGCCTGCCTGCAATGACTGTTTCTTTTTTCTCCTTTATCGTTCTTGATAAAAAGGAACAGGTTGATAATTCATCGGCAGTATTCATTTTCTTCTCTAATTTTAAACCTCATTGATAAACGAATTAAAAGTTTTTAAGAATGTACTACTGCTCGCAATTGATTGCTTTACTACCTGTGAGTGATGCTATACACGAGGCATGTTCACAAAGTGCTTTCGTGGATTAATGGACTCTATTAAATGTTTAGAGCGCTAAAAACAGGTCGTGTTTAGTTCAATACCGCTAATTAAATTAAGAGTCAATGTTCGCATGATAATAATTCGAAAAGCGAGCATGGTGTTGGTGCATTTTTGTTGCCATCTGGCTTTCCTTGCGCATGCGGTTTGCCAAGAAGTAAAATCATTACTAGTGTTAACGAACACCATAACTTATAAAATTTAAAAAAGTTAAACCAATATTTAAAAGGAGAAAGTTTGACAAAAACCGGCCGGTTAGCTCAGTTCTTAGCACGTCGCACTCGGCGCGGAAGGTCTAGGTTTCGACTCCCGTTGCTGTCAAATCGGAGACAGTGTCGCCAACGGCTCGCCACCGCTGCGATGTTTCTTTAGAGCTGTTTTGCCCAGGCGCTAAGCCAGGAGTTACGCGGCGATTGTAATGAAGATTTGATTCTTTTGAAGTTTGATGAAGTGTTTTGATTTTTTTGAAGTTTGATATTGTGTGGTGTGTGGTTGCGTCTATTCCAGATCAACGACGAACCTGCATTAGTGAGTAGGTTTTGTGATTTCATATTTTACTACAGTTTCTTACTTCGGCTTCTTGATTGAATAGGAAGTGAAATCAAAGTTTCGTTCCATGGATGAAATTCGAGAAGCCTTTGAACAGTTTGACTTACATGAAGAAAGTGATGTTGACGTGATGAAGAGGATGGTTTCTTTACTGCAGAATGAAACTATTAGCGAGAAGGAAAAACATCTCGCTCTTCAGGATTTGGAATATTATGTCCATCAAGTTAGCACCTTGTTTTCCCGGAAATAAAACCTAGCTTGAATATTTAAAACGATCTTAGTACAAGCCCTACCCTTAAAATAAGACCTAGGCGATAACGCGAAATTGTCGTCGAGGGTGTTTTTACTGCGTGGAAAGTTATCGCGCGAATTTGGGATAAAAAGTAGTGCTACCGTAGTGAATAGATTAGGTGAGTAATGATCATCCCCAAAAAATCAGCGCTGATGTTTTTCAAAAGAAAATTAATGTACTGTAAGTCCTAGTTTTATTTTCGGGAAAACACGATAAATATATATCCCTAAAATGTTGAATTTACACTGGGGACCTTGGGTGTGTGCACGATTAGCTTTCTTTAAATTAATTAGGGTTATTTTTTCCCTGGCGGCTGCTCGAGTCGACCTTTATTGGTCCCTTCGCTTTTTCTTGCTTTAAAATTTTTTTTCGTTTGCATGTGCTTAACAAACTAATAAATTACTACTACACCGCACAGTCGTGAGTTAGTCGGCTTCTTGTGTATGCAACCAATATCCTTGCTGTGCTAAATTGTTTTAAACACCAAATATTTGCGAGGAAGTGGAGTAGCGGATATTTTGTGCTTCTAGGACTTCACAGAAAATTGGTTCTACAGTATTCTTATCCGTCGTAGTTAGGTACACATTTTTCAACGTATCAATGTTGTTTTTTAGATTGACAATGCTAATGACCTTATTACGTTCGGGGGCTTTGCCGTTGTTGTCAAAGTATTAAACAGCACAGATGTATTGCTCAAGGAAGAAGCTGCTCATGTAATTGGATCTGCTATGCAAAGTAATCCAAAAGTGCAGATAGAGGTACGAGCAGTAGTTAGGTTTTACAAAAGAATACACATATGTTGATGCGAAACCAGCCGGTCAGCGCATTTGTTAACAACATCGCTGTCGGTGTAGGAGGTTGGTGGTTCGATTCTCGGGCCAGTCAAATCGAACACAGTGTCGTCATCAGCTTATCACCGGTGAGATGTTACTTCGGAGCTGTTTGCCGAGGCGCTAAGCCGCGGAGATGAGCCTCGCCACTCGTTACACGCTTCGGCGCGTAACCACGAGTGTTATGAAGGTTGGATTTCGATGCCAAATGCTAAGAGCATCGTAATTTAATTTTGTAATCTTAGTTTGTGTGTTAACCAGTTCATCGAGAAGCTGAAGGTTTTGTACAGTCAAAAGAGGGACGAAATTAAAAGATATCAACGTATTCGCTAGGTTACCATCGTGTCTGATTCAAGCAAATCCACGGTGGGATTATAATTTGTATATTTCCGTTAGCTCGTATATTTTCGCTACGTCAAGTTTAAATGTAGAATAGATTTTGCTGTTCTGGACAACTACAGTAGGTATTACAATTTAGCAAAGCATTTGTTTAAGCCTAGACGAAATTGAGGTTGTATCTCAAGGGAGTCGCTAAACCATACAAATATACTCCTCAGCAGCGTGGACTTCTCGCTTTGAAATTTAATTTTCAACATGAAAGAATTTTTTTTATTATTGGTAGGATTATGAATCTTTTTTCAGCTGGAAGATTTGAGTTATTTTCAAACCTTTTTGCGTGTTTGTTGTTAGCTATCACAGTTTGTGGTTTGTGCTACAGAGATTGCGGAAATATGTTGAACCTGCTGTTTTGCGTCGCTCATAAGATTTAAGCGTTCCTGGAGACTTGAATAGCGGCTTAACGTTGTAGATTTGAAACACGAGATGTGAAGTTTAGATAGGCGAAAAGGGTTTAATTCGGCACATGCGGTATCATGGTACACGGGTTCACAAGCCCAAACTATTTTGATTTCAACCGCGCTGATTTTGCAGGCTCTTCGTTCTGGTGTACTTCAGACTTTGCTGCTAGCGTTGTCTTCCAAGCATCATCCGATAGCTCTTCGTAAGAAATGCATGTATGCTATCTCGGCACTGGTGAGACATTTTCCTTTGGCGCAAACACATCTTGCTCAATATGGCGGATTTCAGATTATGCTTGACTTATTTCAACAGGTATTACTAAAAAAATCTAGTATTGTACTAATAAATGCTGACCTAACAATATCACATAAATGAGAAGAATATGGCAGTATATATCACAGCTCAATGTAAAAATTTTTGCGACTTAAACTTTTAAGAGCATCAAATGATGGTCTTAGATCGGATGTCGGTAGTGTTTCCTGTGACTTCGTCTCCAAAATTTAAAGCAATTTAGTAATTTTTGTGCTCAGGAGGGTACTGAAGTTCTTCAACTAAAAGCTATTCAATTACTAAACGATTTGCTTGATGAAAGAGCGACCACAGAAAAAGATATGGACAGCCCTCAGCGAAAGGAAAAGCTAAATCAATATAGAAGGTACGAGGGCTTTATTTGAGGACGTATTAGTGCGGTGCAGATTCACTTAACACTTGATTTCACGGAATTGTGATGAAGAGAAGGCGAAAATCTTATCACAGATTCACAGTTCGGTGATACTGAAGTTTTGTTAGTTCATGTTGAAGAAAGTTTAATCGTGATAAGCTAAGTTTCTGCAACCGGAGTATTCCGTCAATTGACTAAACGACTAACTCTTGAGGAAAATCTATCCTACTACTTCTCTGGCTATGCTGCGTTATCCCTCGTGGCAATAAGGATTTGGTGCTGCACTTGTTCAGGTGAAAACTGACGAGTACATGCCATGCACTTGTTGTACATGCTTTTGATCATCATGGTATATATTGGAATATGTTTTGTTTACGCAGAAAAGCTGTTTGGTCAGTCTACGGTTGTTGTTTCTTTAACCCTTAAATGCATAAAATATTTTACCGACGTTCACGCATGACGTGAGTCTTCGAAGACTCAAACCTTTTTTTTATCGTTCTGATTATTTTTACTACAAGTTTGAACAAAGTTTTTTTGAAATGAATTTCAAGCAAGATCGGTTTTTACCATATGTTTGTTGACAACAAATATTAGCGTTACATCTTCAACGTATATACGTTACTGACTTAAATTTACACTTATCTTTTTGAAACACACAATTGGTACACATTTTAATAAATTTATTGAAAGGTTGTTCAATGTTCATGTCTCGCATCTGCGTGTACATTCAAACGAAACGACTTCAGTCGAACACCCAGTTTTTTAGCACTTCTTGCAGGTGCGTAATGCTTTTCTGCCCGATGTGCAATAGTAACATCTTCGTTTAGATTGTGGTTTGTTTCCTTTTTCGTGTTCATTTATTTCTGCTGCAGGATTAATACCGCAGTCAAACATTTTGTATTGGGCGTTGTAATCCGATCATACTGATCGCTCTCTTCTGAATTAGTGGCTGAACTAATTCCAAACCCAGCTCTTCTGAAAACTGCCATCTTCAAGAACCAAATCGTTCATTCCAGTGGAAAAGTTTGTGAATAAACCAGCCCACCTAAGTTGATCAGATTCAGAAAGTATGCCAATAGCCACCTTTTTGATCTCCTCTGAACACTGAGTGCATGATGCATCTGATCAACACCATCGACTGAAACTCTTTTGGTCTGATTGTAACAAAGAATGATCTCTGATTCACCGGTTTCAGAGTGTGAAAGGGTTGCCGTGCGTGAAATGGGTCTTCAAAGATGGAGTGGGTAGAGTGGGTAGTCGCTTGTTCAGTGTCATAATTTGTTTTTTGAACGCGCTACAGAACCAAATATTTACGAGAACTTACTGAACATGTTGCCTGAGAAATACATGGAATTTCAATGAAATAGCTCAAGAACAGGCCAGATGCCGAAAGAAAAACCAGCTGTTGGGTTTTCATGGACTCATTTCATGCATTTAAGGGTTAAGTCTCATCACAAAATTATTCGAAAATAATTCTTTTCATACGTTTAGGGTGAATCTAGGAGACGTCATTAAGAAGCTTGGCTGGTGTCCATTTATATCATCATCATTACGTCATAATCAACATAACAAAAGAGAGTCGGTTATGCGAGCGATGAAAGCCACGTATACATTTTGTCAACAAGAATTTCGAAACGACAATGTCATTCAAATTCTAAAGAAATACAAAGTAGGTTCGAAAATAACACCTGAAGATAAATGCATGAATTGGTATTAGCGGCGATTTTTCGTCTCTGTTTTTGAAAGGAAATCACCCTGTCCAGTGTCCACATGTCCAATTTTGGTGGTTCAAACGCCCACGGGTTTTCTGGCATTTTATGCATCATAATTAAATTTTGATGTCATAATCGACATGTGGACAGGGTAATTGAGTACGTTGCTGAGTACTGACAAGTTGTGACTACTGTGTGAGCGAAAAACAATAGTAATAAGGTTAAAAAGCTAGAACCAGTTTGCTTGCAACATGACTTTTATGTTAAATTACCGGAGCCGTTTTATTTTTATTGCTTTCTTTCAATAATTGGCTTTTCGATGCCAACATCGGCCATTTGAAGTAACCATACATAAGTAGTTTCGAAGCTTCTTATTCGAAGGCGAAAGAAGAAATAATTGCTATGCAATCGCGACTTTGATTGTGTAGTGTCCAGTAGCGATGCACTACGTGGGCGCATGGAAATGATAATAATTGGTTTACATTTTGATGTTTAGGACACGTATAAGAAGCGTTCTGAAGATGATTTACGAGATGGAGAGACTGACAGCTATTTTGCTACGTTGCATCAACTATCTAATGATTTACTTTCCGCAATAACCTCAAGGTTAAAAGATGAATTTTGATGACAAAAAGTTTTGATCTAGCGAAGATTTAATTTGAAATTTCGATACCTCATCATGAGTATAGCGGGCAGTTGGAGCGTTTTGTTTTGCAATGGCGTTGGCTTATGTATTGTTTTTTCATCTTTTTTGGTGGGTTAGCCTA
This sequence comes from Trididemnum miniatum, assembly GCA_964006365.1. Lineage (NCBI taxonomy): Eukaryota > Metazoa > Chordata > Ascidiacea > Aplousobranchia > Didemnidae > Trididemnum > Trididemnum miniatum. The sequence continues at coordinate 23,812,152 of OZ023236.1, forward strand.
CAGTTGATTTATTTTCTAAGGTTTTGCGTACATTGTACGAGTAGCTTGTGCAGTTTTTTGATTTTTTCAATTTTCGACACAATTCGGTAAAAGTTTGCTGAAAAAAATTTGATAATGGGTCGGTAATTTTTCTTGAAAGTTGCATGAATTGATTTTAATTCTACGATGTAAGTTTGCCGTTAAATTGAACGTTTAAATGGTTTTTACTTGGTTTCGCTTTTGACTCTATTATTTTTTTACCTGGCAACCTCTCATCAGTTCATCACGAGTTTTGTTTTCAGTGCAATGTTTTTCTGCAAAATTGTTGTCAGTTACTGAGTGAATAACAACGGTTGTTTTTTTCATGAATCAGTGTTTTCTGCGTTCCACCTTATGACTTGCATTCATGCACTATCTAATGTCAGCACCAAAAAAAAGTCAAGTATTTATTATAAGCTTACTCGCGGTATTACACCGAAGCATGTAACAAATGGCGGGGAATATCTCCTAGTCCTAGCGCCGGGGCAACACAGCTCCGAAGAAACGTCGCAGCGGTGGCGAGCTGTTGACACTGTGCCGAGTTTTACTGGCCCGGTAATCGAACCCAAACCTCCTGCACCGATAGTGCGTGGTTAAGAAACTGAGCTAAGCGGCCGGTTTGATGTTAGCATTGCTTCAAATATTCTTAAAAGGTGAAATGGAAATATTTTTATACTGATACTGCGCATAAACCAACGCATGAAAGTTCGAGGAAGTTACGCTTACAAATTTTGCATTCAGTTTTTTTTCCTGTTGCCGTACTACACGAGTCAGTTTTATACTTCTAATGTAAAACGAGAGACAACTAACGGCTTTGTTGTCGCAGATAGGACTTTATTTTTCATTAAATCACTAGGCTTAGGCTAGTTTATTCTGCTTTTTTGTGTGTGTTTTGTAACCCAGTGCTTTTGATGTTTTTTTAATGTTTGCTGGTTGCGGTAAAATAAATAACTTACCACGTTTCAATGATGTTTATTTACTCGAGGCGAGGAGACCAAAAAAAAAACCCAGTTGGCCATTTCTCGAAATGAGTAGGCCCTATTGTAAATTGACAAGTTTGATCTTAGTTATGTGATTAATCAACTGAGAGTGGTCATGTGGTAGACCTAAAGTACAGAATTTGGACTACAATAGGTAATGGGTCCATAACGCGCGATATGGCCTCACGGGCATTTCACAATAGCGACTCGCAAAAGCGCGGGCAAGAATGTGTTTAGTTGCAAACTTATAAAATAAAAATCACACTTGAATAAATAATACAAATATTCTTTTGCATGCTTTATGATTGGGCCTATTGTGAATGACTGTAGCCTATACAAACCACTAAAACCAGTAAGAACATTCTCAACAAAATTTTGTATCATTCAATTGAGCGATCCTGTACGAATATTTTTTAGACAAAGACTCCATTTTTGATCTATTCTGCTTAAAAAATGTCTGCTGGACCTTACAATGTAATAACTCCTCAGCACTATGTGGGTGTCATTAAAACTGTAGGCTACGGAAATCGTTTTTAAGTAACATAGGCTTACAGTAGCTAGGCTAAAAATTGCGAAGGTGTAGGTACCGCTTGCCATGAAGTAGATCGAAAATTAACTTTTTGTTCAAATGATACACGAAACATCAAGTGTTCGAACAGTATTCTGCATTTTAAACTTTTGATTTACTGTGGGGCCTACATAAACTTCTAGTTGCTCCAGTTAAGGATCAAGTTGCTCAAGAAACACGTACTTACTAAGTCATGCATTTCAAATTTTTGATCACCAAAAAGAGCGTAAGTGGGGAATCTGGCCATCTGTGCAATTAAAGTCGGTTTTGAACTGATGAAAGTTCTCTGAGAATTTATCAAGGGTAAGCTACCACCACCAGTATAGATTTAGATAGATTTACGCAGTATTATGAATATAAGATCTTAAAACTTGAAGATTTATTCAGATTTGAAATTGCTAAGTTTATGCATCAGTTTACTTGTAAGAAATTGCCAACCAATTTTAACCTCTACTTTACATACATTTCTGCAGTTTCGTCACATGCAACACGCCATTCTTCCAATAACGATATCTTTTTACCCCGATTACATTCTGCTCGAACTCAACGATCAATAAAATTTATTGGGGCAAAATTATGGAATGATATACCATTTGAAATTAAGAAACTACCGTTCAATAAATTCAAAGAAAGTTACAAGAGCCTTCTTTTAAATAAATATAATGTTGACACAATTATATATTAAACCACTCACTATAAACTACGTTTTCAGTCACCTGCTATCGCATATATCTCTGATTTAATTTACTTGCCAATATTTAACCAACCTTTTTACTTCTTTTATATTTTAACTTATTTTGCTACCTTTTTTATTAAGCTGATCATTAAGCATTTTGGGCTGCCGCTTGATTCGAAGACCAATGGTCCCTTTGCAGCAGCCTGTTGTTCCTGATCATTTGCAAATTACCTCTACTATACCGGTGTTGCAGGGAACAGCAAACCTCGCTGCTCATTTTGTGTAAATAGTTTTCGTCTCGTTTTTGCATTGTGTCGCTTTAGTTGTTGTGCATATTATATTCCTGATCATTTGCAAGTTACCTCTACTGTACCAGTTTTTTTTTCTTTTTTCGGTAGTGCTTAGGTCTTTTCTTTCTTTTTTATTTTTTCTTTTTTTTTTTTTTTTTTTTTAGGTGTCACGTCCATGCGAGTTGTTTTTCTCGTTCTTCGTATGTATTTCTACCTTCATATCGCATGTTTTAACGCTTGTCGTTGTGTCGTGTCTTCCTTTTCTTGAATTTCTCTTTCCATAACTGTCGCCTTACGCTATCTTCATTTTCAAGAATAAAAGACTTGATTGATTGATTGCTTGTGTAATTATTATGCTGTAATATGTACTATTCGATTGATTGTAAAAGCAACAAAATAAACTGTTCTGTTCTGTTTACCGGAATAAAAATGCAATAGATTTAAAGCAATATTGCTTGATATAGCCTACTTATGTTTGCATTATTCTGGGAGTTGTGACCTTTTGTGTGAAATGGGAAGTCACAAAGTAATTATGACGTCAAATTGTTGTGATGGAGAAAGCTCCTGGCCGTGAGCTTTCGGAACCACATTCCGATTGTATACCTACAGCTACATTAATTCGTTTATATGTTGCCACTTGGTTGTATATATAAATTGAGTTGCATCACCGTTAGGTGACGCAATGGTACCAATTAGTTGCACTCTCTGAATGTGCAGCAGTTGCACAGAAGTTGAGCGAATCTAATTACCAGTTATAGCTAGCCTATCGCATGATTGATTGTTTGTTGTCTGAGTCTGATGCTTGCAGCAGTCTACGGTTGTGCGATGTGATGTTTGTGTGCTGAGCGTCATAGTGAATGTAGGCTATGTTTTGCAACTAGTGTCCAACATCCAAAAACCGTGATAGCAATGCAGTTGAGACCAAGTTTATAGACTACCTTTACCGTTGGCTGCCGTTGGCTGCAATTGCATCATAATGACGAGATCATCTGTTGGCGATGCAGGCTAGCTGACACGCTGCACAGGAAACTGAAAAACAGATCTGCGGCAGAGTCCAAGACATTTATATACTGGTGTTACTCAGTATATTACATTTGTACCAGTAGGGAACTTAAGCCCAAGCTCCTCTTTTTAGGTGCTGGTAAGTCTCAGAAAATCAGACAGGGTGAAGTAGCCTAGAGCAGTACCGGTAGACTAGAGTCTAGACTAAGCTGTTACTGCTAGACTAGACTACTGTGTGTGCTAAGCAGCTAAGCCTCAGTTTTGTCATCGGATCCAGCCCTTGTCCAAACATCAGAACATTGGTTTATCTTTGGTTCAGCATAGTTCATCATTTAAGTTTTTCTCTATGTTTTTGATGCACATGGCTGGATCAGTGGATACTGGATAGCACTTAGGCCCAGCTGGTGGTATAAACATTGAGGGCAAAAAAGTCATTAGGTATGGAAGGTGGGGATGTGTTGAGTGTGAGTGCTGTCTTCTTTTTCACTTTTCATTTTGCTTTTTTTCTAACAAGTTGACATTGTCAGATTATCCCAAGAAGCTCGAATTGTAGCTAGCTGCTCCCATGATCCTGTGATTGCTAGTCAATGTTACTTAGTTAAAAGATAGCTCTGAGCTTTAACCCTTTCAAGTCGGAATATTTTGTCGACTCGTGTAAGATATAGCAACTTTAATATAATGAAATACATGTCTGAAGATGCTAATCTTACTGTCTGTAAAGATTTTATCTTAATATTTTGTAAGCATGGGGTGGGATGTATTTGTCTCATAAGGCTTTTCCTGTCACAGTCCAGTGGGACACATATGTCCCACTAGACATGAAAATACCTACTTGCTCACTGATGAACCATGCAATAACCACACAATCTCAATTTGTTACTGTATTACATGTGACACACAGAAAAGCACGTTTTGCAATATGGGCTGTCACATTGCCGACACAAAGTTTTTGTGCTCGTCTCCTTCCCACGACTTGAACAATCTACGCATCTTCTTCTTGTAATTCCTTCAATTGGCAAGTGTTTTCCCATATCCGCCATCTTATTCACCTGTATGCTTTTCCTTCCTAGACGGAGAGCTCTCTTGACTGGGTTATGCTCCTGGTCTTTGGCTATCAATGCTTCTGCCAATTCACTCAAAAAATCCAGGAATGGTTTGTTTGGATGACGTTGAAGTTGTTTATACACAACCCAAGAATTGACAATGCTGAACATCAGACATCGATAGAAAACCTTCTTCCACCATTTCTGAGACTTTCTGTCTAGGTCATAGAGGCCTGCAATTTAATCGGCAAGGTCAACACCACTCATAATCTTTCTATAGAACTGTATTGCTTCTGGGCACGATACCCATCTCCTACTGCCATCTTTGTTCTTCTTCTGTATCGGACTTGAACTCTCATTGTGACAATTGCTCAGCAAAATCACTTTTCTTGTGTCATGCCAACGTGCAAGCAGAGTTCCATTGTTGTTACATTTGAACTCTGATTCTCCTTTTTCAAGGCGTTATGCTGCTTTGGGCAGATTTTTTCTTGCAGCATTGCAGGTGCCAAGCGCCAAACTGCAGGGTGTCCACAAGGTTTACAGATGCGAAAAATCTGTCAAAGGCAAGAGTCACATCTGTTTCTTTGATGGTAGAGACAAGTGCTCCTACAACCCTTTCACCAAGAGTTCCAACAGGACTGGGTGAATCTTCTTTGCCAGCATAAACATTCATGTCGTACGTGTATCCCCTAAGTGCATTGCATTTCATCCGCAGCTTAATGCCCCTGTTGATTGGCTTCATTGGCAAGTATTGCTTAAGAGTGGATCTACCCTTGAACTTTGTCATAGATTCATCTATGCTTTGAAAACTACTATCTTGTCGGCATCTTTGGAAAGTGTACTTCAAGCATTCTATGAGTTCCTCCATGTAATATAACTTTCCAGCAGATGATGGTTTTTCTGGGTTATTCATGTAGAGCTTGGATAACAATAATTTGAATCTTGTCTCTGGAAAAAGTTGACTTTAGTAAGGTATTTCCCATCGAACGTTTGCTTGCCCAATAACAATTTATGGAAGGCAGGCGATTGAATCCCATTACACACTGACCTCCAAGAAGAGACATTATTTCATGTGGGTTTGTCATCTTTATCTTTTTTCTCTTTCGTCTTTCGTAAATTTGCAGCCTTTCATTTTTACACTGTGAAATCCACATGCATAAGCCATATGGGAACATCATCATAAAGCAGTCCAAAGGCGATGACGAATGCTTCAAGTCAGATATGATTTGGCAGCATCACTCACTTGACACAGTATGCCTAGGAGAAAAATTGTGAGGCTCTTTCCAGTCCATGTCTTGATTTGCAGCTGTTGATTGAACTTGCTTGACAGCTTGTGGTTGAAGGTATATGCATTGAGCACTTTTTTGATTATGCTGACAACCCTTTTCCAGTTTCTGATATTATACGTGCTATCAAAAATGGTGGAAGACACTAGTCAGTAGTAGCTAAAATTTATCCATTTCCACCGTGTTGCACCGTAGACTTCATCATTATAATCGCAATAATTGCATTTTGGTTGTTTAGAATTCTTGATCTGACAATACGCTAATTTTAATGATTCTGAATTAATTATATCAATGAAAGAAACATTATTGATTAAAAGGTTTTGTGAAACATTTTTACATTGGAAACTCCAGCTAAATGATGCCAGGCAAAGATCATCTTGGTAGAGCGTGTGGTTATTTACATGTAGACGACAAAAAGAAACACTTTCAAAAGCGATTTTTTCTGCTAAATCGAGATCGTGGTCATTTGGAATTGTATTCGAGTGATCCGTCAGTAAGTTATTTTGCGTGTTTGCTTCGTTTTTTTTTCTGCTACCAAAAAGATTTAAATTAAGTAGTTTGATTTTGTTTGATTCCAGAAAACAGTTTATCGCTAGCGACTGTATAAATTATTGCTAATTGATAGATACTTCGTAGGTCATTCAATATCAGTCTGAAAGTGTCAAGCATTTCGATCTTAGAAAAATACATTTTATGCCCAGATGAAAAAAATTGCGTGGGACAATTTAATGTAACTCCAACTACAAGAAAAGTGTTGTCAGCGTTGTTATGCACATCCAGTTCGTATTGCCTGTGCATAGCTAGGCTGAGGAGACTTTTCTTACTCATAAAAAACATGTAACACTGTTTTTGTTCTGTTATTTGGTCAGTAACAATCACATTTTGATTTACTTCAAGTGCATAAATATAATGAAAAGTGACATTATGTGTTTGTGCTTCTGGCCTAATTTCTTAGAAATAGGCTATGACTGGTCCAGTAGGATGAAAGGGAAATTGCGAAGTAAAAGCAATGTTGTCGATTACAATTTTATACTATGGAAGCAATAATGCATAGTGTATCAATTGGACAGACAAAACGTTGTGACAAGCTCTTAACAATCTAAGAAGAAAATCAATGATATAACCTTATTTACCCAAGAAACTCCCATATGCGTGAAATAGTTGGATTGTTTTAAGCAAGGTTTTAATTTAGTATAAATGAAAAAACGGAAGGATGATGTGATTTAAATCAGTGATTCTCAACCTTCTAAGTTGTAACCTCCTAGAATGTAAGACTAAAACACTGTGGCCCCTTGAGTGGAATTTTAAATGTCACGGTCTAGAATTAAAAATCCTTCATTCTTGCGCTTGTGGCCCCCAGAGAACACTCCGTGTCTCCTTGAAAGGCCGAGGATCTACGCTTTTTGTTTTTCGGACTTTTTTCGGTCATTGATCGATTTTTATATGAAATAACCGAAAATTTTAATGTCATTTGGGACAAGATGTACGAAACATATTTGGCTGCTTTATTACGCCAATACTCTTTGCAGAAAACGTTTCAAAAAACGCGGTGAATCATGTCATGAAAACTTATAATGAAAACAAATCGTTGTAGTTTCATCACTCTCTGCTTACTGCCTGAAGAAAAGCGAGTCGTTTGAAGTTATGTTAGTGCAGTGGTTCCTAACCTGGGCGTTACCGCCCCTAGTGGGCGCTGTTAACTTTTAGAGGGGTGGAAATACTCAGGAAGCGCTATGGGGGCGTTGCATTCAGAAGGTGTAAAGATATTTTGTGTCATGATCCATACATTTACGTGCTCTGTACATCTGTGTTGGCCTGCTAGCCTGGGGTAGGGACTTCTGCGGACGTGATGACCTTTTTTTTTACTCTTCATTGATTTTTAGTGGAAAATATGACATCCGGGCGGCAGACTAAGGAAACCTCTGAAAAGGGGCACTGGGGGAAAAAAGGAACCTTAAGAACCACTGTGTTAGCGAGTTGCTTTGGGCTGCTAATTTTTCGACAAAGAGAAAATACTTTTTTCTATATTTGGAAAGAGAGTTCAAGCACATGTCTGAAATTTTGGATGCGTTGCAGAAGCCGATTTGGCCCCACTTTGAAATTTCGCCTCGCTGTCCACAGGATTCCCAAAGCATCAAAAACGACCGGCACTTTTAACTGATTTGAAGGCAACGAATTTTAATAGAGGCACTTAATAAATACGCTGGATCAAGGTCAATTTAATAGAAGTCATTAGACTATGAAATTAACAAAACATGGAAAAAATCGATGGCGTGTATCCTATATATACCCTAAAGATTATCTGGTGAACATTTAATGCAAAACTTAAAATTTAATCACAAAATGGAGCACGATAAACAAGTTCGGAAGGAATTGGCCGAGTGGTTGGTGCATTGGGCTCCGAAGCTGGCTTCGCGGGTTCGATGCTCAACCAGGTCATCTCCATGATGCATGTACTTCACTACCACAAAAATCCTAAGCTGCAATTAAGTGGCTTGAAATCACAAAAAAAAAGAGAATGAAAGTTACGTCTGCTTCGGTGCAACCGTCTTTGTTCAGTTATTTTTCACAACAGCGTGAAATTATTGATGACAACAAAAATCGAAGCACTGAAAGTTGTCTAGTGTCACAAAATCCATGGTTGAGAACCCCTGATTTAAATTGCTGACATCGATAAAGGTTAAGCGAGATTTTTTACTGTGTACCGGTATATGCGGTATATTCTGAAAGCACAATCAAGCACGCAGCCGCTCACTCCATTATGTTTTGAATTTTATTTCTTTTCGTTGTAGATTGAGAACAGCAATGCTGGTCTTTGTGAAGAAATCAACTTAAATTATGTCACCAATGTTGATGAAGCTAGAAAAACTAAAGTTAATTATTGCTTTGGTAAGAAATTTTCCATAATGTAGTTTAAATGTTGCAGTATCATTTCTCTGTTCAGGATTTGGTGCATCACATTGCTGTCAAAACAACTTGTCGGTTTAATAAATACTACCTCGGTGTGCCCCCCTGCATCTGTGTCAAATCGCAAGCAATCTCAGTATATACCATTCATTCATGCAGCACTCTATTGGTAAAACGACACAAGCTTTGTGTAAAAACAATTGAAAAACTAAGGTCGATTTGAGCCATTAAAGTAAAGTTGGTTTGCGTATTGCCATCCCGCTCCCAACTTTTATATATGCTCCTATTATTCAAAGAGTCAAACGTAGTGAAAAATTGGATGAGAATTTCTTGAATTTCTTCTACTGTTCATTCGATTGTTACATTTCTTGTATATGCTATACCACGTTTTCATGGTTAAATAGGATTACTGGATGTGATGTTATGACACATACGGGAATCATTTTGTTTGGAACAATTCTTTGATCATGATTAGTACATATGAAAATGGTGCTTTTTGATTAAAAATCTTAATTATACTCGCAGTGTTATGTCAAATCGTATAACGAGTGGCGGGGCCCATCTTTGCAGCTCAGTGCTTGGGCAACACGGGTCGGAAGGAGTGTGACAGCGGTGCCGAGTCGTAGACTTCCCAATTTGACCAGCTTGGGAATGGAACCCTAGTCCTCCCACACCAATGGCAATGTCCTTACGCACTACGCCAACACTGCGGAAAGATATTTTTTGATTAATTATTTTTGCATAATTTATGCAAACTGTGATGTGAATTAAGTCGACGATCAGGAATTAGATTCTAGTTAACTTTCTATTTTGCAGTGATAAACACCGTGTATCAGTCATACTATGTTCAAGCATCAAGTCAACTTGAAATGGCAGAATGGATGGAATTAATTAATGATGCCAGTAAAATTATTGTAAGTGCAATTGCAGTATCTTGCTCCATGTGAACGTTTTATTCATTGGCAATAGCAACAAATTTACCTTATTTTTACTTTATTTGCTTTTTAGCTTTTGTAGTAACGTGTGCGTATGTAGCGGTACATAACTGATTTTGGCAAATTTACTTACAAGTTATTCGTAAAATTGTGAGTTTTTTCTCTTTTAGCTGAAGCAAGATTGGGTACTAAGTTACCTCTACAAATCTAACAGCAAAATTGAATCGAGAAGAATTTACTATTTGTTTTGTCAATTGTGATGATGCAGTGTACTTGTTAGCAGTAAATACCGTTACGCACGCATGCTAAATTGGCAATTTTTTTCGAAGTATGTTACAAAATCCTTACCAGGTCTTTTGTGACACGGAAGCAAATATAACTTGCCAGTCTCATTTCAGTATAATCTTGAAAACGTTCAATAAATTGAAATTGAAAACGTTCATGTTCAATAAATTCAGTATAATCTTGAAACCGAAATCCGCTGAGGGCTACTTCGAATCTTGGTTGGTTAAACACAGCCAGTAATTTCCTTCTACCTTACAAATCATGTGTCGCTTGTGTAGGTTCCGCCAGAAGCTCTCCATCCGCAAAATACTCTCAATGATATTTCTGAACAATGTGAAGATCATCCTAATGAGACTTGCAATAAATCTCTTGTTTGTGAAAATGGGAAGGCGAAAGCAGCTGATGGCAGAAGCACTCGCACTGAGATCGTTGGTGGTGTAGTGGTGAAAAAGAAAGTGGGAGGCAACAGGGTTAGTAGAGGGAAAATTGTACTAGTTTTTAGAGGTACAGTATTTTGCTCTGAGACCTCTGCAGGAAATATTTGCTTGATTAGTTAAGTGCAACAAGGTGTTTTTCTCTCGTGCTAAATAATTGCATTTTTATCAAGCTGTTCAAAATATTTTTGTTGTAAAGCAATATGTGATATTACCAAGCAAAATCAACCGCCAGTCATTGAGATATTGGCTTCTACTCAAGTGCTTATGCCCTAGTCAGTTATTACTTACGACTACTTCCGTACATTGTCAAATATATGATATGATTGAGTTAGAAAGGTCATGAAAAGGTAATTCATAAAAAGGTAAAAGAAAATTCGTTGGGTTTTGTAGGAAATAGTGGTGAAGGGTCTTGTAGAAAAGCAGTTGGATAACGTTTTGAATGAGCTATAAGTTTTTGCCACTAAATCTTACGCTCGTAAAAAAATGCAATCGCAAACATTATTTTGACATTGAAGTCAACCTAAAGACCATAGCTAATGGGTTACATTCTGGTGTCTTTCAACTAATTATAAATAACGTTTTTCTTCAGAAATTATCGTTTGAAGAATCGCGTAAACCCCACGTCCGTACACGTCATTCCGTTGATTTGAATAGAAACTTCACCATGGGACCTGGTAACCGGTCCCCACGTTGGAGAATCGCTACCGTAGTGGAAGATCAAGAAGTAGTGAAGCAAGGATGGCTAGCCAAACAAAATCGATCTGTAAGTTACTTTTGATGTTATTGTTAGTACCGCATTAATGTGTAGTCACTCAAGTAAAATGTCATTTGCTTCAAAATTAGAAAAAAATCGTTCAACGGAAAATTGTGAGATAACTTTTCTATTATTACACATTCGAAAGTCATTAGCAAAGGCGTTAAAAGGTCTTAACCCTTATAATTTATTACTCTGCGTTTGGCCGACGACTTTTTGTTTAATTCATTTGTCTTTCGATGACAATAGCCTTTATTTAGTTTGTTCCTACTAGAGTTGAAACAGTACAATCTATTGACAGCATTTTGACTTTTATAGTTTAATATCTAGTTATATCCCTATCATCATAATGACTATCATTTCATTTATATTGAGAAGTGGAAAATTTGAATTTTTAATCGATCATTTTCTAAGAAAAATGTGCTTTGGAGTAACAAAAAGACGTTACATTAAAAGTGTTGAATCAAAAGCTGCTGAAAATTATCTAAAACTAGTTTTTTCGATGCAAAGAGAGTTCTCAAAAATAACAAAACCAATGATGTTGCGATCAACCGAATTTCAGCATTAATGGCTTGCAAGCTTAGCCTTGGCCTTTTCGTCCTTGGGTGGCGCCCAAAACTGATTCCAGTAGAAAATCACCTTAATCTACCAGTAGCCTGTTTAGTGTTCAGATGTATACCGAAGTGTTTTTTTGACTACTATCAAGGCATGTCTGTTGATTAGTTTGTCCTGTAGGTGTACGCAAATGTAGGGCATTAACTAGCTTGGCTGGCAACAGCTTGACCACTTGTTGGTGAGGGGTCACCGCTGTGCTTGTTACGATTCAGCGTTAATTGGCTGGATGTTTGTCACGCCCTTTTTTAAAGCAAATGAGTGCACTTTTTCTTTTTAAATCTATTGTAAAACGTGCTTCACCTTGTAGAGGTTTATCGTACTGGAAAATGCTTTTCGGTGTGACAGACTTGTCGAAAAGACTGGGATTTAGGGTTCGAGTTAGGGCTTTGGGTTGTGGTATTGGGCTCAGGTTAAGTTTAAAGTCAGGGGTTATGGTCGGGTTTACGTGTCTCAATGCCCAGTTATCCCTCGCCGAATAGTCGTGCACTGTTTGTCGTAAACCAAAATAAACTGAATTCAACTTGTTTCAATTTTGTACTCGCAATTTTGACGTTTTGCTTTTGAACCAAGACGGCACTTACACAAAAACACTTACGCAACATGCTATAACTGTACATTTAACTTTTCGCGACGTTTGGGTACTTGCTAAATGCATATGTTGGTGGTTCAAATTCAATAATTCCGAGCCTCTTTACCCAAAATGATCCATAAAAATACAGCTTTTCATTGAAAGCTCCGTGCATTTTGCAAAAAATGGCACTTAAACGGAATCAGTTATCTATATATGCTTTTCTTGAATAAAAAATGAAAGCCACACTTTATTAAGCTTTAATTTAGATTAATTGCTAAGAGCTGAAACAGTATGATTTATGTTATACCGAAGTGTAGTAGATAGGTGCTGTCACGATGAAAGCATTTTAATACAACAACTTCTCAGTAAATGAAAATTTACGTATGATTATAGCGTACGTACGCAACTAACAGGAAATCTGTGCTTAGGAATTGCGCAAATGTGTTTAGAAATTAAATTAGTGTGAATTCTTCAGCCAATGATGCTTTTGTTCTGCGGATTTTAATTTTATGTAGTTCGGTTGCTGGCATTTTTATTGGTTTTCTTTTATAAAATCTCCGTTTAATATCCGATTTTATGACATGAATATGTTTCATTAAATATTGTTTTAAACGTGATCTGGATTAAATTAAACTTTTGCAATGCCCGCTTTAATTTTGTGTGAAACATTTCATTCAGATAATTAAAATCGTTAATTTCATTAAAAATTTCTTATCAAAAGCTAACGTTTTTGTATTTCTTCAGCTAACATTAAACAGTAAAAATTTAGACAGTCAAACGATTAAAATTCTTGTCAGCGACATGGCCCTGCGGTACCGCACGCAGGTGACAGATCTTGCGTGACAGGTTCGATTCGCGGCATAAGCCGATCGCATTTGACATATGTAATGGGTGGCTGCTGACTCGAAGAGCGCAACAAGCTCACTTGGTAATCTTCCTCAATTTCTGTTGAATTTTCAGTTCAGTATGATTTGAAAATAACTTCAGTTAAAAAAAAAAGACAATCGATGTTGTTTTTCAGAAAAAGTTATACAAACCTCGATACGTTGTGCTAAGAAACGATGGTCTCCTTTATTACAAATCAGATAGATTGGTAAGTCTTATCAAAAATCAGGTCTTCATTTTACTCGCGGCATTTCGCCGCAGCTTATATCAAGTGACAGGGCCTATCTCCGCGGCTTAGTGCCTGCGCAGCACAACTTCGATTTGCGAAGAAGCGACTGTGTCCAAAATGACGGACCCAGGATAGGAACCGAAACTTTCCGCTCACATAGCGAAATTGTTCCCAGTACGCCAACGTGCCCGTAGAAGTCTGATAATTTCGTGTAATTTTTGATGACGTTTTTGACTAGGCATTTCGTAAAAGTTCTGATATAACTGGATACATCCGGTTCTTACTGGTTTCTGCATTTTTCTCATCATTGTGCTTACATGGTAATTTTTGCTGTAGATCGCTTGTGATTGTTGATTTGTATTATTTACGAAAAACTATATTTAATGTTTCCTTTTGTTAGCCTTTAATATTAGCCAACGTTAAGCCGCAATTGCTTGTGATGAATGGAAAGAATGCATGCCATTTCACGTAGCATCAACTTTAAAGTTCACTCATGATCGTAAATTAGTGCAACATTTCTTTCAAGAGCGCTCAGATTCTCAGTGGCCAACAAATGTTGACTGGGCCTACTATTTATTTATTATGGAACCCTGCTCCAAATTGGGTGCCTGTTTGACTCGAAGACTTTAAACAATCACTTCGCAGTCTCCCTTAAGATTTCAGTATTGTTTTTCTTTTATCTAACTTTACTGCGTTTTTTTTTGTTTTTTTTTTGGGGGGGGTGGCTTAGCAGCACTGAAATGAATAAATAAACATCAACAAAAATTGAAAAAATAGAAAAAAAGATCCCTGAACCCTATTTCTTCGATCTAAGTCCAAACTTAACTCGGGCAGAAATTGAAAGCTTAAAGCTGACTCGTACTGGTTTCGTTAGGATTACAACTAAAATGGTTTTATAGGGAGGAAGGAAAGGGCTAAAGCGTAGTACCACCGGTATGCTTGTAGCGACACTATGTAGAAATCTTCTCTTCCCTTACTTAGCCAAATCCCCGGAACATAATAATTTAATGCCCATTGTTGATCGGTTTCAGATTTATTGAGTTATGTAGGCTTGCAGGATCGCACCTTTTTCAGTATGACGACAAACATGAAGTAGTAACAGATTACGCTCAGTCCTGCATAGATATTTTAACAAATTCAAACTGTTTTTAAAAAATCTAGGCAAACAAGCAAATTGTTTCACGACAAGTATAAAGTAGTAACAGATTATGCTCGATCCTACATAGATTTTTTAACAAATTCATAAATATAAACAGATGAAAATTGAAACCAGAAATGTACGTTGTAGTCACATGAATTCGTGCGGATGACAGGTTATTAAATGAAATGATTTTCCAGGACAAAGAACCCCTGCAGTACATACCTCTTCATGAAGTATTAATAGCTAAAGTTGATGACGATAATGATGATGATGACTCGGCTATGGAAGATCAAATCGTCACTGTGATAACTGTTCATAGAGCATACTACTTTCAGGTGTGTATTCAGAGTGCACGACTATTTGGCATGGGACAAGTCGGCGTGACGGATTTGGCGTTGTGACGCATAACCTGAACATTAATTCCTGATTCTAAGTCCAATTCCGCCCTAACCTTTAAACCCGTAACCAGTAACTGTCGTAACACCGAGTTGGTTTCGTCGTGTTGTCCCGCGCCAAATTAGTCATGTCAAAAAGTCCTTTCTTGTGTGTTGCATATTATGAAATACCAATCTGAGTTTTAAAAAAATATCCCATCTCTTTGTAGAAACGAGCACCAGCGTAGACTTGCCTCTGACTATAAATGAATACCGGTACGCAGAAATGTCAAAGCTGGCTTAAAAATCGAATCAAAGTGGCTTATGTATGTAGATATGGAATGATTGCTGTTTGCAAACTTTAATGTATTGGTGCAGCTGTGGATTGAAATTGTGTGTGATGTCACATTTTTTCTCATTTTGACCTAATGTTGTCACATGCCTCGAGGTTGTGTTCCTGTAGCTATTGTAAAAGCAGAATTTGGAAGGTTCATCATCGGCTAGGATTCGTTTTGCGAAACCACAAAGGAAGCCAAGAGTTTATAGTTTTGGCAAATGCTAAATCTTATTGGTTGGAAATTTAGACCAAAATGACAAATCTCACTACATTTCCTTCGTTCGTATTCAAATAAAAATGTTCTTATAAGATTGTAGTATATTAGTTTATGCTGTATAGTAGAAGTATTACATGCATTGTTGACGATTGTTAAAACGAGAAATGCATCTAGACTACTTAAGAGTGTCCTGTTCATGCGTCACTGTTTTCTTGATACGTTAAATGACTAAAAACAACCTAATCAATCTGTTCGTTATTAGCAAGAAATGTTAGTAGAAATTTGCTAGTGTTTTTCCTATGCCAAGTAATATTGCGCTTTAAGAGAACAACAGAGCTGTCATGGCATGATTAATTATATAAATACAAATTCGTTATTTTTTGATACTAGGCTTTCTAGTAATAGCGCGATTGCAGCGTTCCGTTGTGCGCTTGCATCAGTTGATTCGCAGCTTCGCGGAAAACGTAGTTACACCAATTGTTTGGAGAAACCAACTTTTTCAGCGATTCATGTTCGGTACTGGTAACGTGTACGCGTCGTGAATGCGTCATGCAGGCTTACACGATAAAATACTCGCGTTCCTGTTATATTAAAATAGAGATGCTTATCATTTTTCTTGTCGAAATGGTCGGTAATAGCTACCTATTATTTAATTGTTGGCGGTCGCCTTGACGCAGTGTTAAGGTTTTACGAAATGCGTTCGTTATGGTTTTTCGTGCATTACCGCATCTTTTTTATATACATACCACTATTCACAAATAGGAATCCGCAAATTATGGTTTGCGGAAGGCAACGTTTGTCGAAAACTATTCCCAACTTAATTGCTGTAGAAGCGAAATGTTAAATTTACGACAAAAAAGAGTTGCTATGCTAAGCTTGTCACTGGAATCACTGTGTTAATTTGTCAGTGACATGGCCTAGCGGTACCGCTTGCTGACTGCAGATCCTACTGACGAGTTCCATTCATTGCTGGAACCGATCGCATTTGACATATATACGAGGTGGCTGCGGACTCGAAGAGCGCAAGCTCACTTTGCAGTCTCCCTCAATCACTGTTGAGTTTTCTGTTCGATATAATTTGAAAATAACCGCAGTTACTTTAATTTAAATTTTGATGAGGTGATTTAAAGATCACATGATTTCCAATAGCTTTGATGTGATTTGAAACTTTTTACTGTGTATACAGACTGATTGTTTAAAAACTGTGTACAGACTGATTATTTTTGCGATAGCTCGTGGTTTTAAAATAATGGGCATATGTTCCATTGCTGAGTCAGTTAGATGGATCGTGGCATTAACTCACTTAAAGGCTTCTCATCTGGGACCTTTTGAAAGTAGATTATTGCACTTTCAATGTACAGCAGTTTTTGCGAAGCCATTCTCATCTGGGACCTTTTGAAAGTAGAACATTGCATTTTCAATGTACAGCAGTTTTTGCGAAGCCATTCTCATCTGGGACCTTTTGAAACTAGAACATTGCACTTTCAATGTACAACAGTTTTTGCGAAGCCATTTTTGGTTTGTAGTGTATGTGCGAACAACAAAAGTGCTTGACACAGTTGTTTCAATGGAATTTTTATGTAGTGGAACCTGGGATTAAAGTTAAAAAGTCAGTTGATCTGATATAATTATGCCTTATTTGCTTCAGTTCTCGTAAAATACTCACATTGTCGCTAAATAATGCGTTTAGATGGAAATAACGAAATTGGAACACATGACAACGTATTTAGAGTGACTAAGAGCATGACAACATTGTTGAAACAATGTTCTTGTTTTAATTTTTGCATATACAAGATTCTGTTTCAGCTCTATTAGCAGAATATGGAAAACTTTACCTTCGTTTAAGAGTAATCTTTTTATAATAAGACCGGGTGAATTCGTGTGCGTCAAGCAGCATGTTTGGTTTTTATAACGTGATAAAACTAGCCCGTTTTCTTTGCTAGCTACCAATCGACCTTTTTAAGAGTTTGGGAACACTTAAGATATTATTTCTGAGTAATTTTTGTTGGTGTCGCAAAGAAAAATGACTATGGTGACCGCATGCTTTTGTGTTGCATCAGGCTGACACTGTTTTGCCCTGTATGTGTCGCGCAAAGAACTGGTAAACTAGGGATACTTAATATGTCATTTACTCATCAGCTTCCAAAAAGCGCTTCCAAATACCTGTTAATGCTATGCTCTAATCGTTGGACCAAACAGCAGTTTTTGTCCATTGTTTTTTCTGTTTTAGTTATGCATCTATAGCAGCTTTGAAACTAGAACCATTTTTTTTAATATCTATTCGTTCCTGAAATACATTTACGTGTAAACATTGATGTACCACATAAAGTTACAATGATCCATTTTTACCTTTATTATCTTTCCTTTGTACCGGGTCGTTAGCTAGGTTGTTAAGACGTTGCTATCGGTGCGGGAGGTCTGGGGTTCAAATCCCTGGTTGGTCAAAACAGACGCAGTGTTGCCAACGGCTCACCACCGCTGCAACGTTTCTTAGAAGCTGTGTTGCCCAATGCCCAGGCGCTAAGCCGTGAAGACGTGCCCCGCCTCTCGTCACACGTTTCGGTGTAACAACGCGAGTATAATGCAGATTTGATTTTTGCTTTCGATCTTTTCTTTGCTATTTTTAGTCATGCTTGTATTGTGCTATTGCGGCTCCTCTAAAGAGGAACTCAGCCATTTTTGTTACATCAGGTCGTTCCATTTACATACTGTAGTCATTAGTGTAAACCGAAACTTTGATGTTCCATTAGATACTCCTTTTTAATTAGTTGCTATTTTTGCACTTGCTTATAGCTAGTAATAAATCATAGCGGCAATAAATGGTGTAAATAGACTGGAACTTTTGGGGTATTTGGTCTACAATCACCCTTAGACGAATTTCTTCGTCACCTTGGTCGTAATTCGTTTGATCGCGTCAACCTGTATGTCGATGTGTTCTTGTATGTGTAACATGCTTCACAGTGAGTAGGCTTACCTTTGTTGGACGGGCTCTGGACAAGCAGCGAATTAAAGAAGTTAAAACAACTGCAGCTCCAAAGCGAATTTCCCGTATTTTTAACACCTTCGTCTTTTTCGCGTGACGGGAGAATGAAAACGAAGAAAGTAATCAATCAATGTTCAATAAGGTTATGCTGCCGAACATACCGTCTCAAACGCTGCGATAGGAGGTCGGCTTAACTAATGGAAATCAATGAAGCACACAAGAGAGATAGTATCTCCTCAGACTAACAACATATTTCCTGGGTTTATTTTCAGGCTGAAAGCCATGATGATATGAAAAGTTGGATGGACGCTATCAACAAAACTGTGAATGAAAGTAAAAGATCAAACAAAGGCAATGAGGTAAATGATAAGAGAGTCAAATGAATTCATGCAGTGTGATGGTGAATGTAACTATTCGATCAGCGTAAAGACATCGCTATCGCTGCGGGAGGTCTTGGGTTGAATTTACGAGCCGTTCAAACTAGACTCAGTGACAACAACGGCTCGCCTCCTCTGCTACGTTTCTTCAGAGCTGCGTTGCCCATGCGCTAAGCCGCGGAAATATGAGTACCGTCACTCGTTACACACTTCGGCGTAATACCGCGAGTATAATGAAAATTTTATTTTTTTTTGTAAAAGTGAGAATGTACGGCGCATGCTGGGTTCATTTTGTCAAAATCTGTTTTTTAATTTTTTCTCTGCAAACGTTGTCAATAGCATGATCTTTTGTAATTACAGCTGACTTCTATTCTGTACAATGGCATTAATTAGGTCTTTGGCTGAATTTCATACGTTTTTTAAAAGCTAATTTATAATTATTTTATTAATTTTGGCTGCAAGCGTGTTTGGTGTGCAGCTATCGATTAATTACATGTTTCTATCAAGACTGCTGCTTGGCAATGCGTTTGCCTATTATTTAATATAATTTAAACTCTTAACTTTATGATATCATTAAAGCAAAATTACATGGAGCATTATAATCGTGTCTGATAAGTATCTTAACCGATTATTACATAGAGCGGACAAAACAGTTGCATTTATTATTTGGGTAAATACGTTTGCTCAAACCAAAAGCGTTTTTCGCTTTACCCTCTAGAGGATATCTTGAAATCAAACAAAAACGTTCGAATGCGTTCTTGAGTTTACGAAAATCACTTTTGGAACAGTGATAGTTTAGCGAGGTGCAATATGGTGTATGTGGTGTGTGTGAACTTGGAAATTGTGAGATAAATGGGCGCAGAAACATTGTTCACCTTCATCTGATGATGCTTAGCATGCACGTAATACCTGGTTGTGTCAGTGCTTCGAGCGTGAAGTAAAACGCTATATTAAGCAAATAGGTTATACGCGTAGGTTTGTTGAAACGATGTAATAGTGCGTATAGGAATTGCGGAAATTGCGTCAAAAAGTTGTCTATTTACTTTATTTCCGGTAACAGTTTGTTTAGTTGAATGACAAACAAGAATTTGGACTTAACCCAACGTGCTTCCATTCAGGCTCGATGAAAGGTTTTCAAAGTTTATGTGCTTGCTAAGTTATTTCCTTAAGTAACTAGGTGATTTTCAAATTGTATTGAACTGAAAATTCAACAGTAATTGAAGGAGACTTCAAAGTGAGCTTGCGCTCTTCAAGTCAGCGGCCACCCGTTGAATATGTCAAATGCGGTCGAATCCAGCCGCGAATCGAACTCGTCACGTAGGGTCAGTCACCGGCGCGGTGTACCGCTAGGCTATGTCGCTACTAGTCCTTGTATTTCGCGTGGGTAGAAATACATTTTATATGTGTTTCAAGCAATGACAAATCACGTGATGATGTCGATTCTATGTTGCAATATTTTTATGCTTTATGGCTTTGTTGGACTCAAAAGCACTGCAATTCTAGTTCTCGCATGACTACCAGTTCATCATGGACAAGCTGTATCATGCGAGGTTGTTTTGAGGTCCGGATTTTTTTCCCTTCCACTTCGTTATTGAGATTTTTTTGCTGATTATAAATTATCTTTAGATGCACACTTCCTTAAAGACTTGGGAGTTTAATAGGGATAAAGTCGATGAGATTCGGACGGTTTGCACCGATTCCACAAAACCGTCTCGTTGAAATTTATCAGATCAGCAAACCGGCCAGCATTGTTGTTAATACTTGCTCCATTAGTTGAAATAGAACCGGCTTAAAATGAACCTTTTGTAATGGAATCGGCTTACAATAAGTTTGAAACTCACCACTTGAAAAAGTAATCTTGAAACGATGCATTCCTTTTGTTTGCATACCATCACAGCTGTTAAGTTTGTCTCAACTGTTATGTTGAGCGAAACGGAACCCAGCGTTAAGTTTTAGGGCTCAGGTTCGAGTTGATATTCGGATCGCATTAGGTGTAGAATCAGGAGTTAGTGTTCGGCTTAGGACCATGGTTAAGGTCTCGGTCACGCATACTAGTTACCCTCTCATCTTGTGGAATTGCGTTGCAAATACAGTTTAATTTTTAGAAGAGAATTTAACGCTTGATTGTGAATGTATATATTTGCAGCTTGGAACATTTCGAGAATCGTCAGCACTGAGCGGGTCTGCGGAGATATTGAGCGAAAGACAGAGCCCGTTGCTATCACCTCGATTTTTTGACAAAACCCGAAAGAAATCGTCGCTTAGTAGATTTGCTTTTCCTCGCAGCTCCCAAGATAGCGTGGGACAAAGCACTCATAGCAGCACTGATTCACTTGACCGAGATTTTGCTTTTGAGACGGAAAAACCTGTGAAACAGTTCTCTCTTCCTGTTGCTCCTGTGGAAGCGACTTCCCAACTAACGGATGCCCACAAAGATCCAAGTTCAAAAAGATCATCCACTGTTTCCAGCAACATATCCACGGATACTGGTTCGGACAAAATGCAGCGGAATCGAAGATCGGGACATGAAAATTTCGTTTCGTCTCGTCTCGACCCGCAGGTTGATAGTCGGTCAGCCGTAAAACCGAGTTTGTTGAAAAAGAAAAAGACTCTTGGCATTATTTTTTCTTTCAACAACATGCTGATGAAGAAAAGGGAAAAAATGCAGAAAGAGATGGCGAGGCAAGCTAGTGAGTCATAACCAAATCTACGAAAAGAATGAAGGAAGATTTTTTGAGATCTTTTGGGTACCAAGTACCCTAATATTGACTTCCAAAGTCAGTATATTCTTCTTTTCGAAAAAGAATTTGTATAAATACCTTCCCTTGCTTATATCGTCTTGAATGCAAGCAATGGAACGATGGAGTTACCTCGCTACCACTGTTTCCACAATTATTTTAGTAAATTTAAATTTGAGTTTTTAAGGTTTCAAGAAAATTTAATCCAAGTTCTTGTCTTGAATTTAGTTTTCAGAGCATGATACTTACATGTTAAATGAAAATATTGAACTGTTACATTCAAATTGATAAAAGAATTTCGTTTCAGTTGTGATTCTAAAACAAAAATTTGCCCAAAATTTCTTATTTTTTCGAATTTCGTACCTTAGATGGAACAGTGCTTGCTACCTACTGTATTGTACATTTGGTACAGAAAACACTCTTATTTGTTTACCGTGTGTTATCCACTGCATTAGATTTGTTTATATTGCTTTTTGATACGCTGTGATTGCGTGTTTTTTTTCATAGCTGCCTTTCGTATTTGGATGAAGCCAATTTTTTATATGTGTTTTAACTGTATCAGTGTTGCTGGATGGGTCCGTTTTTGAACACTTAATTTTCTTGCTAACTTTATCGAAATGTGCAATTTTTTGTGGTATCAGCCATTCGTTAAAATTACTGATTACTCAATTATATCATAATATGTTTATTGCTTAATCAAGGAAAAGGTGTTTTTGATGAAACAGTTTACATCAAATTAAAAAGTTGTTCTTCCACACCTTTTTTTAAGAATTTTAAATGAGTTTTAGGTTCATTTTTCGTCTGCTTCGACTGAGGTTATAATCGCATAATCAATACTATCTATACTTACATAGCGTAATAGAAAAGACGGGCACTATTGGGTAGGTTGGCTTATTTGATGGATTATTTGGTAACCATTTGAATCGAGTTTGCTGTTTGTTTTGTAAAGGCTAATTTTAGCAGTTTTTAATTTTGTAAAAACATGTTCAAGAGTATAAGCATTCAAACCTAATCTGTCCAAATGTGTTGCTGCGATCGTAACGTGAATCTTGTGAATGATTTACTGCAGAGTTACTACGTCGACAATTTGATACGATGATTCCTTGCGCTGCAATCATCCCACCCCCCGTAAAAGAATATTTTACCGCATAAAACCTAGAGGTTTCTTCCCGATTGGGCCATCGGATTATATCAATATTGCTAACATACTTTTGATACTTTTAATAATCCATGTTTGAAGTTGAAACGAATTGCCGAGTTATGTGAGCTTAATTAACAAATTCTGAAGATTTTCTTCTATTAATGCAGTTCTTCGATGTAAACTCCTTTTAAGCAACTTTTTTGGCTCTGGGTTTTTGCTTTTAAGCAGTCATTCACTGATTAGCCCAGGAAATCTTATCTCTTGATTTAATAGGTAATTAATTGTCTGTCTTTCTATGCAACCCTTTTTTGCAAGCAAGTTATGGGCAGCAAGACTGTGTTAGTGAACGACTGGTTACCAAATCAACCAGTTGAAGTTAAAAATGTTTGGTGACATTTGGGGAATTTTTATCGCAGTTTTTAATTTGAATAATGTCACTTGTACACATGTGCTAATTGTGTCAAGCAATGCAAACTAGTAGTTCAGTTACTTTTTACCAATGTAATTACTTCGCTACCATTTGGTTTGTTATTAGTATTTTCCCTTTTTAACGTATAAGTAGTATTAGTTGACTTGGGTATTTCTTTTTGTCTCAGTGGTTTCCTACAAGTTTGCTTTCTTTTAACAAGATTTTAGACTGCCTCATTTTATGAACAGTGTTAATTGTTAAGCAAAAGACAATAAAAACGCTTGGATGTTCGTGAATCGTTTGAAGGTTAGGTTCAGCTCTTGGCCAAGTCGTAACTCGTCGTACTGGTATCGACTTGTTCCGACGAGAAGTTTTTTCAAAGCAGAGTCGTATGTTGCCAAGTTGATTATTCGTTTCATTTTTATCTTACTGTCACGAGAAAGCAACAGAGGCGCTTTACATAGGACGAGTCCAGACTCGCTTAGGAGTTCGTCTTCGTATCGGACAGAGCCGGCGCCAGAGCAGTCGACTTAGGGGGATGCCAAGCATTTATCAGGGGGGCAAAGTTTGTAATTAAGCACAAAAGCCATTGTTTTCTAAGAGTAAGTTTGTTAATCAAGGGGGCCAGGCCCTCCTTGGCGCCGGCCCTGGTTTTAGAGTTTTGCTTCTGGCTGTTATAATTTGCTGCTTGTTGGATTCCACCCAGCAAAGATAATTATAGTGAAGCATCTTCCCCAAGGACGGAACAACGAGACTAGGGTGGAACGTGGGGTTGAACCATCAACCTTGCGATCATGGTCGACGTAAAAACTCCTCTCCGAACCATTCGCCCAGGTTCTAAAACGAACAGGCATAAACTTCTAAGTTGTGCCTCAAAGGCCAACATCTTGTATTGAAGCTTTGCATATATATTGACAAAATATGAATTACATTTCTTTGAGGCCGCGCAATTCGTCTCTTAAGGAAACTGAACTGCTGCTTTGGAGATAATACAATAGATATGCAAGCCGAAGAGTTTCGTGTTAGTTCCGCTCATTTGTTTCACACCACACAAAACTCTGCCTTTTGTCATTTTATCAAAGCTTTTTGCCACAACTTTCAGATAGATATATTGGACTCCGATATCACAGTGAACCAGTGACGTAGCGAGGTATTTTAGCAAGAGGGAGGGCACATGCTGCAACAACCATCAAAAGAGTCTGGTACACAGTATTTTAGTTGCCCTGTCCACACGTCCAATTGATGAGGGCTTGATGTCATAATCACTTTTTTAAATTATGACATCAAAAATTTAATTGTGATGCAGAAAGCCCACAAAAATTGGATCTGTGGACAAAGCAAATGTTCTTTACTACTTAAAAAAAGCGAAGTCAAAAGGGGGCATGGCGCTTTGCCCATAGGTGGCGGAACCGGAGGGGTCCTGACCCCCCACTTTTTTTCAGGGGGGGGCCTAATTTACGCGTTTATTTCTACAATATTGCCTCTGCATGAATGCATTTGAAACTTAATAGGCCAACCATCGAAATTAAAACCCAGGAAAGAGCTTAAATCCAGAGTGTCTTCTAAAAAAATTTTGTTTGATGGTGGGGGAACAAAAACTAGAAGCAAGAACCGTGGGTCCGAAGCCCACATAAATTGCACATGTCATTTGTGGACAGGTTAAATATGCATTGTAGGCATAGGGCCGGATGTACATAT
Organism: Trididemnum miniatum; assembly: GCA_964006365.1. Lineage (NCBI taxonomy): Eukaryota > Metazoa > Chordata > Ascidiacea > Aplousobranchia > Didemnidae > Trididemnum > Trididemnum miniatum. Next base: position 23,837,048 of record OZ023236.1, read on the forward strand.
AGGCTAAGCAGGCTGAAACCTACGGCCTTGAAGAAAATGGGGGGCCTCATTAAGAACAATAAAGACCTTTTTTTTCTTTTCATGATACTTTCAGTGGAAAACAGAATATCTGAGGATGTGTATACCTTTTTTTTGCTCTTCGCTATACCGATATTTTCAGTGAAAACAGGACATCTGAGGACGTGAAGACCTTTTTTTGCTCTTCCAATCAGTGTGATCAAATAACCTAGGGCTTCTCATTGTCTAAATCTGGCTCTCAGGAGCGTATTTAGAAGCGGGGCCATTGTGCCATGCCCCCCTACCCTTTTGACTCTGCCTTTTAGTTAACAAGAAAACTACTGATGGTGCCAAGTGACTAAAATATGTCAAATTTTTTTGATGGTTTCTGTAGCTTATGGCCAGGGGCGAATCCAAAGGGGTAGGATGAGGTATATCCATCCTCCCACCAGCCATTTTCAAAAATATTTTTGATGCATACAATTTTCTATAATTTCGAACCTGTTCAATAGCTGTAAGCCTTAGACATGCATAACTAAAAATCTGCGAACAAAATGTATCATATTTGGCGAAGCAATCAGAATTAGGGTGAAAAAATTTAAACATAATTTGCCTGAAAATTATTCAAAAAGCACTAAAATAGCCATTACAGCATGTAAATTTTCAAAAATTTTCCGAGGAGCATGCGCCCCGGACCCACCTACAGCTTTTCTTGTTTCTTAATCAGCTTCAAACTAGTTCTGCCGAAAAAAATAAGCTGAAAAAAATGTGGAAACTATGCCCCCCCCCCCCCTTGTAAAATTTCTCACTACGCCACTGCCGGCCTTGGTTGTAGGTGAAAATATCTGGTTATTGGTTTTGGGCCCCCCCCACTTTAGAAATGCTTCCGCCATCGCTGGTTTTGCCCCTACTCTGAATACGCTCTGCAGTGAACTTCCCATTCTAACGGTTGGAGCGGCCCACTTAACGCAAGTGCTTATTCTACCAGTAGGCTACTTGTGTCTTCACAAATGTTGATACGAGCTACTGGAGATAAAGTTTGGGTGTTCAAAAGGTGTTGCCATTTGCTTAGGTATATTGTCTATTCAAAAATTTCTTCAGTTTGGTAGACAACAGCCCAATTTGAAAAGCTGAGTTTGAGTTTTATTCCACGCATTGAGCAAAGAGAATGATTCTACTGATTTGTAAAATTGTAATACTGTTGTAGCAGTGGCTACTACCAGAGTTGGAACGAGTCACCCCTTTCGATGACTCGAGTCGAGTCACTTGGGGATTCTGACTCGAGTCGAGTCTTTTGAAGAAAGTGACTCGAGTCGAGTCTTTTGTGAAAAAAAGGAAGATGACTCGAGTCGAGTCACTAAAAAAAAGTGACTCGAGTCGAGTCACGAGTCTTGAAAAATGCAGTTGATGAAGAAGTGTATGCAACAAGGTTTGAAACGTTGCCTTGCAAAACCCAACTTATTTAACGTACCGGACTTCCGTTTGTTAACTATGATAACTGCATGCAAGCAAAGATTCTACGAACAGTAAGCAAGTTTGCTGGCTTCTTGATTGACAATAATCTGAAAGTGACTCGAGTCGTAAGGACAAAATTCGAGTCGAGTCATTTTTAGAAAAGTGACTCGAGTCGAGTCATTTCCGAAAAAAATGAAAGTGACTCGAGTCGAGTCCGACTCACTAAAAAATGCGACTCGAGTCGAGTCACTGACTCGAGTCGTTCCAACTCTGGCTACTACTTTCGAACAGACATTGTTTATCACGCTCGCTGCATGCAGGAGCCACGCTCCTTGGACTTATGACGTAACAATCGCTATTTTAAGGTTTTTGATATTTTTGTGTTAACTTTGCTGTTCGCGCCATTCTAACTTACACGTTGTTGTTGTAATGAATTTTGAGTTCAGTGCAGGGAAATACCGTATACTTTGTTTCGATGTAAAGTATTGTAGTGAGTATATAATAGCTACACTGGTGACTTTCCGGCAGTAGCCTACTGCACAAGAAAGTTATGTCAGAGTCAGAGCAAGCTGTTTCTTCGGGTTTTTCTTATCAACGAGTCACAGCTGCAGGTTCCGTAAAAATCCCGCTTTTTTGGTCAAATAACCCGGCTCTTTGGTTTTTACAAGTCGAGGCGCAGTTGACTTTAAAAAACATTACTTCTCAACTTACCAAATTCCACTACATTGTTTCCTCATTGGAGCCTCAGGTTGCGCTGCACGTACGTACACTAATTCTCAACCCACCTGCTGCTGCCCGTTACGATGCTCTTAAGACAGCTCTTCTTCAATCTTTTACTCCTTCTGATCAAAGCAGATTGCAGCAATTGTTCAGAACGGAGTCAGGAGATATGAAGCCCATTGAATTATACCTTCACATGCAGCGTTTGCTTGGTGATTCAGTAGTTGACGAGACTATCCTCAGGAATCTTTTTCATTTACGCTTGTCTGTTTCTATCCGCACTTCTTTAGCAGCCATGCAAGACAAGCTACTGTCGCAATTAATTCAAATTGCTGAAACATTAGTTGAAATAGCCCCTCCATCCATCGCATCTCTTAGGCCAACCCCGCGCACTTAATCTACCTGCGAAAGCTGCACGCGCTTGGCACGCGCATTGGAACATATACATTATGCAGTCTAAACTTCTAGCACTCGAAGACGCTGTCAAGCCCCAAACCCAGCGCCAAACTGCCAGAACACGTTCACCATCACCTTACCCAATGGTTTCTTCATCACCTTCTCGACCAGCAGTCTGCTGGTATCATGACAGATTTGGATCCTAAGCTACTAAATGCCAACCGCCATGCAAATTTTCGTCAAACTAGCACGCCAGCCATTAGCGGCGAATGTTGCTGGCATATCGCCCAGCCGCCTTCTTCATGTCACAGACAAATCATCCAATCTTTCTTTTCTTGTTGATGCTGGTGCTGCTGTCAGCATTTTGCCCAAGTCGTCCAGTACACTTTGTACAGATTATAAACCTTATCAAAGCGACAGACCTCTGCATGCTGTCAATCACTCTTCTATTCCTACTTATGGTGAAAAGTCAGTATTGCTTAATCTAGGTCTCCGCAGAGCTTTCCGTTGGGTTTTCATAGTAGCAGCAGTGTCTTTTCCTATTTTAGGAGCAGACTTTTTGCACCATTTCAATCTCAGTGTTGGCTTACGTTAACAGCGTCTCATTGACAACACTACCAATTGTGCTACTGTTGCTTCCGTCGTTTCTGCTTCTGCTCTTTCTCCTTTCTTTCTTCCTCTCGTCGCTGCAAGCACTTCTGACTTTTATACCAGTCTTGTAAAGGAATTTCATGGTATAACTCAACCACATTATCACGAACATCCCATCACGCACAATGTGACACACCACATCACTACCACAGGTCCACCACCTTTTTCTCGTCCTCGTCGTTTGGCACCGGACCGTTACCAGAATGCGAAACAAGAATTCGAACAAATGCTGCCTCTAGGAATCATCCGTGAGTCTTCAAGTAATTTTTCCTCACCCCTTCACATGGTCCATGAAGCTGATGGTGACTGGTGGCCTTGCGGTGATTACAGAGCGCTCAACAAGATCACGGTGCCGGATCGCTACCCCATTCCTCATACACAGGACTTCACTACTTCACTCCATGGTTCCAACATTTTCTCTAAGCTTGATTTAGTGAAAGCATTTCACCATATTCCTGTTGAACCAGCTGATGTTCATAAAACAGCTGTCACCACACCGTTTGGATTATTCGAATTTGTTCGAATGCCGTTTGGTCTTCGGAACGCAGCCCAATCATTCCAGCGATTCATGGACCAAGTTTTTCGAGGTCTGGATTTCTGTTACGTGTACATTGATGATTTACTTGTGGCCAGCAAATCTCCAGAAGAGCATCTCCTCCATCTCCGCCAAGTTTTCGAGCGACTGCGTCAATACTCCCTGACTATCAACGTTGCCAAATCTTCTTTTGGTCAAATCGAGTTGACGTTTCTTGGCTACAAAATTACAGCCAAAGGCGTTTTACCTTTGCCTGAGAAGGTATCAGCAATAAAACAGTTTCCAAAACCTTCTTCTGTCACACAGCTTCGTCGATTTTTAGGCCTCATTAACTTCTACCACAGGTTTATTCCCAATTGTGCTCATCTTTTACAGCCATTGCATCTTTTCTAAAACAACCTTCCCAAGTCCTGCTCCAAGCAAACTCTGCATTGGACTGAGAAAACTTCTACTGCATTTCAGGATGTTAAAGATGCTATGGCTTCAGCTACATTTCCATCCTACCCTCATCCCAATGCCCCCATCAATCTCATGGTCGATGCATCCAATACTGCAGTTGGAGCAGTATTACAACAGCAGGTTAATGATGATTGGCAACCAATCTCTTTTTTTCCCTCGCTCTTTATCACCTCGCGAGCGCAAGTATAGCACATTTGATCGCGAGCTTCTGGCCACCTTCTTGGCAGTGAAACATTTTCAACATCATCTACACAACCCCAATTTTCACATTCTTACCGATCACAAACCACTCATCTATGCCATCAACTCATTCAATACTCACCACGCCAAGCACATCGGTTGGATTATATTTCCCAGTTTACAACGGATCTTCGACACGTTCAATGGGGTACAGAATCCTGTCGCAGATGCTTTTTCACGTATGCAGGCTAATGTATCTATGCCTTCTCCCACAGTCCCCATTTCAGAACTTGCACGACAACAGCACACTGATGTGGAACTTCAGTCCTACCTCAAATCACCGAATTCCTTAAATCTTGTTACTGAGACATTCAATCATGTGTCCCTCATCTGCGACATTTCTACTGGTAACCCTAGACCGTTTGTGCCATCCAACTTCGACGTAAACTCTTTGCTTCTTTTCACAATCTCTCGCATCCAGGTGTTCGTGCCACACAAAAACTCATCACGGAACGTTTTGTTTGACCACGCATGAACGCTGATATCCGGAACTGGACGAAAACTTGCACATCTTGTTAACGTTCGAAGATCCAACGACACACCAGGACACCTCTTCACTCTTTTCCTTCCACAAAGTTTCGTTTTGCACATGTACATCTGGACATTGTTGGGCCACTGCCACCTTCTCGCGGCTACAGGTATTTATTCACCATAGTGGATCGATTTAGTCGCTGACCTGAAGTGATTCCCTTGATGGACATCCAAGCACATACTATCGTTGATGCCTTTTTGTCTGGGTGGGTTTCCAGCTTTGGCATCTGTTCCACTGTCACTACTGATAGAGGAGCACAGTTTGAATCCAGTCTATTTCAATCTCTTCTCTCGCAACTCGTAGTTACTCGCATTCGCACAACTAGCTATCACCCATCTTCCAGTGAAATGGTCGAACGCTTACACCGCAGACTTAAAACATCATTAAAGTGTCATAATTCACCGGACTGGATGGGTGTTCTTCCTCTTGTACTGCTAGGCATTCGTTCATCTTTCAAACAAGATTTAGGATGCTGTTCAGCACTTATGCTCTATGGAAGTCCACTTTACTTGCCTGGCGAATTTTTTAATTATCCTCCTCACTCGTCCTCTACTGCACATTCTTTTCTCCAAACTCTCTCTGACCATATAAGCAGACTCATGCCTTGCCCACCTAGATCTGCATCCAGCCAAAAGCCTTTTGTTCATCCTGATCTCAATTCTTCCTCCCATGTTTTTCTTTGGAACGATGCTGTACAACGACCACTCCAGCAACCGTATTCAGGTCCTTACAAAATACTGAAGCGATTTTCTAAAACGTTTATTATTGACTATCGTGGAAAGCGACAATGCGTCAGCAAAGATCGCCTGAAACCTGCCTACCTTGCAAATAATGAGCAAGATGAGAACATGAACGATGATTTTCCAAAATTCTCTCCCTCATCATCCCCTCCATTGCCAAGATACTCCGTAAGAAAAGTTCATTTTCCTGGCTATCTCAAAGACTTTGTTGTGGAGGGAAGGGGAGCATTGTAGCAGTGGCTTCAACATTCGAACAGACATTGTTTATCACGCTCGCTGCTTGCAAAAGCCACGCTCCTTGGACTTATGACGTAACAATCGCTACTTTAAGTTATTGATATTTTTGTGTTATCTTAGCTGTTCGCGTCATCGTAGCTTACACGTTGTTGTTTTAACAAGTGAATTTTGAGTTCAGTGCAGGGAAATTACTTTGTTTCGATGTAAAGTATTGTAGTGAGTATACAATAACTACACGTTTGTAGTTCGTTGTATAAATGAATCACGATTCTAGCCATAGTCGTCAACTACGACCCCATTAAGTAGGTGGCGTATTTGTCCGCCTGTCACCAGAAAGCGCCTTGACGAGGTCGTTTGGGAGTTGCAGTACACCTGCTGTCTACCACTCAGACATGGGAAAATTGGAGATTCCGTTAAGACAGTGTCTTTTTCAACAGCGCTAGCAAACTTGCCTTGAAGACCTTCATCGGTCACTTTGCGTTATCTTTTTTTGATATGTTTGTGAAAGGTATTTTGTTTTGCTTGTTTGCTTTTCTGCATCTCGTGAATAAATTTGAACTAATATTTGCCGGCTTGTTCACCACACAGACCCTGTGCAAAGCATCAATGGTAAGCTTTCGAATTGCAATTTTTAAGTCGTTGGTTTATGGCCGTAAACATTTATTCATAAGAATCACAGCACAGGCTCTGCCCAAAACAATGTAACAAAAGCAGAGGTGGGCATTCCGCAATTTGAAGCGCAAAGCGCTAGTTGCGCAACTTTCGCACGTGCGGAAGTTGCGAAGCGCTTTAACAAATTATTTTTAGCCATTGCGCAAGTTGCGCTGCGCTTCAAGGAAAATAAATCCTTCTTGCGCTTTATTGCGTTGCGAACTGAAAAAACATATAATAGTGTGCGCATTATTGCGCTGCGAACTGAAAAGAATCTGGTTGCTTGCGCTTTGTTGCGTTGCGCACTGTCGGAAGTTGAAATACTGCGTTGCGCTTTGTCGGATTAATTAAAGCGCAATGTGCTGGAGTAAGCAGTTTTTTGTAACTGTTTTTAATAGAATAGCAGTTTGTTTCTTGATGCGTACAATAGGCCTAAAGGTCAATTTTTTGTAGCAGAAATTTTCAGCTCATCAGAAATGTGGTACACTGAAGTCTTTTGCTTTTTAAAATTATTGCAAGTGCTTAAAGAGATCATTGAGTGTTGAATAAATCGTATGTACTTGTTGTTGCGGAGAACTTCGCCGCATATGCAAATTATGATTTACCGCGATGAGGTGCTTGTAACGGCACGCGACAATGCAACGTGGCGCAGTGGTTTGGAGCGTCATTTTTACGACGACCATGATCGCAAGGTTGATGGTTCAACTCCCAATCTAGTCTCGTTGTTGCGTCCTTGGATAAGATGCTTCACGTTGATTATCTCTGCTTGGTGGAATCTGGCAAGCGGCAAAATAAATAAGTCAGAAGCAAAATTCAACCGGAAAACTCGGAAACAAAGGCAACTCCTAAGCGAGTCTGGATTCGTCCTAAGCAGCGCCTCCTTCGCTTTCTCGTGATAAGAGGATGAAGATGAAGAAAGCAATCATCAGCAACGCATCTTTTTTCGCTTCTTATTTAATTTTCCTGTTCATTAACCACGCAAAATCCTGTTACAGTCACTTGCATTAAAATCGTTGTCGCGTTGTAGTCAACTGCGTGCTGTTAAAAGCACCTATAAAAATAACTCAAGAAAAAATTGCATTGCTTATTCACCTACTCGTTGCGCTTTATTAAATTTTTCATTGCGAAATTTGCGTTGCGCTTTTTCTTTTGTATAAACCTCATTGCGGAAGTTGCGTTGCGCTTTAATGTGAAAAAATTATTGATTGCGGAAGTTGCGTTGCGCTTTAATGCGAAAAAATAATTGATTGCGAAAGTTGCGTTGCGCTTCAGTCAATTTAAAAATTAGGTTGCGCTAGTTGCGTTGCGTTTCATGACTTAACAGAACTTTTGCGCTTTGTTGCGCTGCGCTTCAACCAATTTTTAAAAAATGCCCACCTCTGAACAAAAGTAATTGCCTAAAACAATGTAACAATCCACAGAAGAAACAAAAATAAAGAGCCAGTTGCACAAAAGTTTGTAAAAACAATTAAAACTGGAAGGATTATTGTAAAGTTTTAATGACTTGGTGATACTGTATTATTTTCATAGAAACTCCACAGCCATCAACGAATGACGCATTATAGCCAAGTTTACTAAGCACTGGCTGTTGTTACTAATCGATATTAATTAATTGATACTTTTTTCTGAATAAGTTCCTTCAAAAGTTTTTATTTTTTGTTATTTTTAGTACCTTGTCTGTTTTTTGTGGTGTTTGCAGGTAAATATTTTAATTCACATAAGCCTATGTATAAGAACAGATAGCGCGCGGAAAATTCCGTGTGCACTGTCATTTTTGATTCCATTCCAAAACATAACACGAGAAAACGTTTGTTTAGCGTTTGGTCACTTGGTATCGCTTTGTAGAAAAAGGATTATTGACTGATTGATTGATTTTTTCATCTTTATCCTCCTATCACGAGAAAGCGACGGAGGCGCTATGCTTGGGACCAATCCAGACTCGCTTGGGAGTTGCTCTTGTTTCCGAGTTTTCCGGTTGAATTATGCTTCTGACTTTAATTTGCTGCTTGCTAGATCCCACCAAGCAAAGATAATCATCGTGAAGCATCTTATCCAAGGACTCAGCAACGAGACTAGGTTGGGAGTTGAACCATTAACCTTTCGATCGTGGTCGTCGTAAAAACGACTGCCGACAAACCACTGCGCCACGGCGCCGACAAACATGTTTATAATTAAAAGCATCTGAAGCAGGGCAGCGAACTCGATCGAATTTCATTCGAGTTCAACCTGTTTTAGCAAGTCCGAGTTCTCTGATTTAATTACTTACGGGTTTAGTTCGAGTTCGACAAAAATAAGCTTCTTCGAGTTCAGGCAGATGAATATTCACAATCGAGACGACTTATTCACCGCTGGTGCTCGTGCAATAGCAGTTCCCGGTTCGTGATTCTTCTCAACAAAAACAAGATCCATAAGTGGATACAATCGTGGAAAATTATACTATACTTCGCAGTGATCTTTTATAACTTTTTAGGAATTTCAATATCTTTCAAATGAACTCGAGCAGTTTTATTCAAGTTCGAGTTTAGAGAAAATATTTTTTCGAGTTCGAGTTTAGCAAAATGATCCAGTTCGCAACCCAGATCTGAAGTAAGCCAAGATCAAAGGTAGAAAGTATTTAAGAGAAAAAGTGACCTTTCATAATTTATGTTTTATAATGAAAAGAGAAAAGTAAGTAGGCCTTCTGGTATTCCTGTTTTAAACTGCCCATCGTAATATGCTATGCCTTCGATACCGACATTCTCCACTTTGCCTAAACTGAAGCCCCCATTTGCATCAAAATTTGTTGACGCTGTCGCTGTTAACTGTGTCAAAGAAAAGTATCGATTTGACGTCATCGATTGATCGATATTCTTTACTTTTTATTTTTGTTATCGAAAGTGGGAATTCGCTACTTTTTTTTGAGGTATCGAATGTCGAATTATTCTTTACTTTTTCATTATCGATTTCCAACCCTGGCCACAATGCACATTGCAGTATTTCCTTTTTAATGCTTGCTGATTAGGCTTCAACAAAAAATGTAAAATGCCGGTACATGACTAAGTGAGCTACAAAAAATTCGAAATGTCACTTTTATTTGGATTAGCCACTACCAAAGACACGATACGCAAGATTTTGATCTATTTAGTTCTTTATTCCTCTTCACCCAATAAAACAGCTGCTTTTTCGAACTGCACTGGCTAATTTATGACATAACCGCTTGTGACAGCGATTTTACGATTTAGGTGGAACTGTGTGATGCAATGAAAGCACTACCGGTACTTTATTGAAAAGCGAAGACTAAGACCGAAGCAAACTATGCAAGTTTCACATAGCCTAGTAAACTAAGAAGCAAAGACAACAAATGTCCAACTCTGTGGTTTGGCAATCGATTAGTATATTTTCATGCCCTGTCATGGTCCCTCTGCCCCCTTCTTAGAATCGCCACTGCTTTGCGGTGTTTCAGTCCTTTGCGATGTTTAGTACGACCCGTTGAAAACCACTGGATTAGATGATGTAGTTACCTGTAATTGGTGATTACGTGGCAATAAAAATTAAGCCATAGAATTGCATCTAAGGTTTTGCATCATGGAAGATGTCGCAGCTGAGCATCGAACCCGCAATGTCAGCACCGGATCCTAATGCGCCAACTACACGGCAGACGCCATATTATGCAGGTAATCAAAATTGTAGATTTAGAACCCGTTAAAGCGATCAGTGTCATTGGCAATTTAGAACCCGTTAAAAAGATCAAGGTCTGTTAGAGAGATAGCTTTACTACCGCTAGCAGGCGCTACATGAACGTCATGTTTATCCGGTCGCTTGGGTTGACCAATGTTGATGTATGAAGTTGGCTAAGTGGCTGGCCGTTGCCCAACTAGGTCATCTTCCATGATGCGTATACTTCACTAATATAAGAACTTTATCTGCGATTGAATGGCTCAAAGAAAAAATCTTTTTAGCTTTTCATATGAAGTTGGCCGAGCAGTTGGGGCATTGGGGTTTGTTATAGCTGACAAAGCATGCTATGGAATGGAATGGAAGACGATTTTTCCATAGTCCATTCTGCAAAAATTTTTCCATTCCATATTCCATTCCACACTAAAAATTTTCCATTCCATATTCCGTTCCATACTAATTTTTTTTTATCATATTTCATTCCATTCTTCCATACTTATGTAATTTAATGTTATGGTGATTGGTAAACACACTATCATTAAATTATGCGGCACGTGCATTGTCTGCAGGATAAGCTTTCCAATCTAAAGCTAGTCATACTCATTCGCGGAACAATCCTACGTAGCAAAAAAACAAAATAAATGAACACATGCTTGTAAGCATTGGCGAAAACAATGTATTGCTGCTTTACGCGAAAGAACAATACGGTCACAACAAGCTAAAAACTTACATTGCAGAACCGAAAAGTGACTAATATTATCTTCATTCAAGCTTGGTAGCGGGGCCGCAGCCTACCTTCACATTTTGGGGGAGCTGAAAAATCAACCAAATTTTTTTCTGATTTTGTATGTTTATTGTTACCCAAGCCAGAACAGATCAAATTCGGTCGACTAAAAAGTTACGCGGAAAGAAAGAACTTGCACGCGCAAACGAAAAGCGCAAGTAATAAATTAGCGCCTTTGCACTGGTAATACTATCAAAACTTACAACAATCCTAAGCGAAAATAAATGATAAAGAGAAGTAAAATGAGGTAATTAAATAAGGGTAGAAAAAAAACAACAAAAAAACATAACGTAGGCTACCTAACAAAGTTAAACAGCTTAGTAATATTCAATTGCGATGGCTTATACCAGCGGTTGTGTTTTGCACGGACCAGGGTGTTTTCATAACGCAGATTGCGTTAGCTGCGTTTATGTATGCACAAATGCACAACACTCAGGTTTGGGAATCGATACCCAAAAAAGTAAAGAAATAATCGACATTCGATAATTCACCAAAAAGGAAAAAAATAATCGATTTCGATGGTAGTTTGAAAAAGTAAAGAATAAAGAATATTGTAGGTGATCGATATTTGATATTACACTGAGCATTCAGCGGCGTACGCCAAGCATTTTTTGCGATGTTCTCACATTCATGCGGTAACTTAACGGACAAACGACGGACATTGTATATGCGAAGCAACTTTGCTATTAAAAATCTTTTTTCTTTTTTTTTTGTTTTGGCACAAAAAAAATTTATCAGCAAAAACAAGATAATGACATACCGACGATTATTTTAAGTTCACTAAAATGAGATAAAGTAACCTGGACAAAAAGAATCGAATAAGGAATATCGAATTGCGCCGAGAAAAAAGTAAAGACAAGGCCATATTCGATACTCATTCAAAAAAGGAAAGCTCCAATGCATTGGATGAACAAAAAGCAAAGAATATCGCAATTGAATATCGATTACAATCGATTTTTCCCAACCCAACACTGAGACATCAATCTGTTGAATGACTGACAATCAATCAGTTGAATGACTGACTACAACAATCTGACAACACTCAGACATCAATCTGTTGAATGGTGAAAATTGAAACCCCTTCTGCTTTTAGTATTAGGTTGCAAATCTGAAAATGTTCTCGAGATTTAAACTTAACATCGATTGAAGCAGCTATCTTGGAAAAAAATTATGAACCGTTGGGTTTTTATTACGTCATAATTTCGACATAAATATTTTTGAGGGGGCTAAAATGAATTCTTGGGTCTTAGCACCTAATAGCCCCCCATGGCTACGGCCCCGCTTGGAAGTAGGCCTACTTTGTAATTTGTTGTAAGTTTTAACCCTTTAATGCCTGTGGTATATTGCACCTCTTTCACAATGATAATAATGCGGTCAAGTTGTTATATGACTATCAAATAGCAGATTTTGCGCAAAGTTTCTATTATTAATCTTACAGTTTTGAGGGTGAAAATATGTCCACATTTGGGGACATGGGTCGTTTGCGACGAGAAAAATATAAAAACTCATTTCAATTTTTGCAAAGTTTTTCGGCATTGCCAAAACCTGCAGGAGCACTAGAGGCGCATGGATCATAAGGATCGCTAGAAGCGCAAGTGAGTTATTACTAGGGGATGGTTAGGCTAAGGTAGACCCTAACTCCTAGTAATAACTCACTTGCGCCCCTAGCGATCCTTGTGCTTTTGCGAGGGGCGGTCCTTGTGATCCTCCAGGTTTTAGCAGCACTCAATGTTTTGCGAAATTTACACATTTTATTGCTGTCAATCAAGATATAATCAATTTTACAAAAAAAATATTGAAACAGCAGTAAACAAAGCAATGTTCGACTTTGGTATCAGTACTTTAGGTCAATGGTCGGCAACTTTTTTCGCACAACAGACCGGTTTGAAACTGAATTGTTTTTGCGGACCGGCCTTTAAAAAATCAAAAATGTTTAAGCAATAAAACACTCATATTTATTCAGAACTGAAAATCTCGATCTTGTATTACTCTGACCAAAGTATTAAACTTTTTCAATCTTGCTGCAGCAGCATTGCTCAATTTTTTTATAGTAGCTTCTCAAACCTGATTCTTAACGTTATTCTTTCTCTTAACCAAGCGCTGTTTGATTTACAAAAGATTTACGATAAAGTGACAGCATAATCAAATGTTCGCTGTTCAATTAAAAGATTTGACTTTTCAATTTGGTTAGTTTTATGATATTGAGTAACTTTGCCATACTGGGTCACCAGAATTGAGTAATTTAGCATTTTTACAAAAACGTCCCAAAATTGCGTCTCACGTTATAAAAATGTTTTAAACTCAAAGCATTTATTCTGAAAACGCATACGGACCGGTAACAAACCTCACACGGACCGGCACCGGGCCGCGGCCCGGTGGTTGCCGATCACTGCTTTAGGTTATCAAAATTTATTGACAAAGTTTCCGTAAGAGCCCATAGTCCACTTTTGAGGAGATATATCATTTCACCTACTAAGTAACTTATGCACTTATTGTCAAAATATTAGTTCTCTACCACAATCAAAAGGATGAAATTATATTTTTATAACAAAAAGTTTCGAAGAATTAATAGTTTTGCCATAAAATTTTTTAAATTAGGCTAGCCACTGACTGAGACGTAATCCTTGAACTCGAAGCCATTTTCTTTTCCCGAAAAAGGCAGTCAGAGTTGCCAAAACCGTTTTTTTCGTTTTCAATAATGCTTTTATGGTACTCGGAAGCAAAATTTATTTAAAACAAAGCAAGAAATGCTTAGTAAATGCAATTTCAAATTTGTCCCTTTTTGTAGACACTAGGCACTAAAGGGTTAATACATAAGCTACAGTATATGCAGCGCTCGAGTTGTAAAAACATTTGTGGGGAAAGGTGCAAGCTTTTCACGCGCACGTAAAGGAGGAATAATGATTATTCATAGGGGAATGGTTTACGATAGAATGTTTTATGGGGGATGGTGTTGTTTTCCGGGGGGATGACATCCACCCTCAACTCGGGTATTGCATATAACTTAGGGCCTATGTAGGCCTAGTTAGAATAGAAGTATGGAAGACAATCTTTCATTCCATTTTCTAAATCTTCCATTCCATTCCATTCTGAGCATCTTCCATATTCCATTCCAAAATTCTCCTTCCATTCCATTCCATAGCATGCCCTGGTAGCTGGCTTCGCTGGTTCAATGCACAACTAGGTCGTCTTCCATGATGCATAATTTATAATTCGCTAATGTAAACACCCCAAGCTGCAGCTATGGCTTGAAATAACAAAAAAAATCACATTAGCTTTTGCAACTGTGTCAGAAGCCGACGACTTTTGCAATTCAAAAGAACGAAGTACAATGATTGTACTTGGTGCAAAATTTAGCAGTTTATGGAAGTAATTTGTTCACGTAATTACTAATTACCTTGAATTCCCCACCGACCGCCATTAGCAATTCTAGTCGATAATTACTTTCTGTTTACTTCGCGCATTCGCCTTGAAATTGTTTTCATACTACTAATAACGCTTTAACAGCTCAAATGGCCGAGTGGTAAGAGCGTCCATCTCTGGAGGTGCAGACTTGAGTTGATTCCGAGTCGGGTCAAACCAATGGCTTTCAAATTGGTATTCACAGCTTCCCTGCTTGACGCTCAGCATTAAAGGAACAGTGTGGATATAACATGCCAGCAAGTTTACTTGTGGTGCCGTTGGGAAAAGCACTTGGGGGAATTCCCCCATTTTGTTGTGGAAGACAGGTGGCAGACAACTTCTATGCGAGCTGGTTATAGCGTTGAGATCGCTTTCTGGTGATAGGAGGATAATTATGCAACTAATACAATACATACAATGGTGAGCATGTCGGATAAAAATGCGTCTATTTTTTGAAGCAGATGTAGGCGTAATGGTTGTCGAGGCGTGCAACATAGTTGGAATGAGAAAACTTCACAATAAAATACGTAAAGGTTGCCAGTCATTTGATCATGGACGTGTTCAATCATACCGACATTTTTATCCGTTACACAATTCCTTTTAGTTTTTTTTTGTGATATTAGTATCTGATTATATGCACAGACCTACCGGTATTGAAAAGTTTAAAGTCTTTAGAAACAAAACAGAGGCACCAGCCCAGAACATTTGTGAAGTGCCTTAAGAGTTTCGTTAATCCTTCTGTTGTTTCGGGGACCTTCTCGTCATTGCAGTTATTCAGTATCAGCAAAAAGGTTTACTTAAACTTGTGTCCAATTTTTGAAGTTTAAACATTTTTACAAGAAAACGGGTAGGCCTGCTTCAGAATTACTTTGCTACCACGACCAAGATGTGTTACCAAAGTTTAATCTGCCGTCACGTAGTGTTTAAAATTAAATTTCAAAATTTTTAGTTTCTTATTTATACCATTTAATGATGTCGATGAATTGCTACTTTTTTTAAGTGCTATAACGTGGATTTAAAGTTGAGATTGAGCCAGTATAATGATCAAATTTGCATATCAACTAAGAAAAAGTGCAAATTTTATTTCTTTGATGCTAAGGAGATAAAAATTAACAAAAACTCTAAATTTACAACTTTGTCAAAATTTTCGTTCGACAGCAAGAGGTGGATCTTGAATTTCCGTCTTCCTTGGGTTACCGCCTTACCGGTATTAAAAAATTTCCAAGATTATTAGCAGTGTAGTAGATTACAAGGTTGGAAACTTCCAATCCCCATACGTAATCCCTTTTTCTAGTGTTGCAAAATTTGTGCGAAAATTAGGCCTTTAGGTTGCAGAATTGTTGGCATTAAATTTTCATCTTTGCGTCATTGAAACAGCTTTGAGCAGCTTTCAGGTAAAATGTCAGCCTAACGAAAATATCACTGTTGTGGTGAAGAGTGCAGAATTTTTACCTTCAAAATTGCTGCATTCCGAAAATGCGCAGAAGAGAATGAGTTTGCTTTTTGCTTTTCTGATTGAATATTTTGAATGCACCAAATTAGGTTTATGAAGTAGCTTATCTTACAAGCAGATTCAATGAACATTTCTTAGAAGATTTGTATTTTTCGGTCATAAATTAAATGAAAATATTGTTATGGTTAATAACTTCAACAAGGTAGTGAAATGTCAATCGAGTAATTAGGTTACGTGTTTCCGTGGTGTGCAAATGAGGGGGCAGGATTTTTTGAAGTGGTCTCTTAAATCAAACAAGGCGTAAAATTAACAAGCTTTTTAAATATAACAGAATATCTCTTGCTGGAAATGGTTACTTAGTGTTTCAGAAGTTAGAACCATCAAAAGCGCTGAGAATTCTTGCAAATTGCATACATTTGCTGACTCTTCTCGCTACAAAACAAACGAAAAATTTTCATATACTCTTGGTAGGTTATTACGCCGAAGCGTGCAACGAATGTCGGAACCCATATATGGGGCTTAAAGCCTGGGTAACACAGCTCCGAAAAAACGTCGCAGCTGTGGCGAGCCGTTGGCGACGCTGTGTCCGATATGATCTGCCCGGGAATTAAATCCCAGACCTTCCGCGCCAATAGCGAGGTCTTCAACAACTGCACTATGCCTGAAAACACAGTGCGGAAATTAGTTGTTACTGTAAAAAATAATTGCATAGTTTCAAAATATCCAGGGCAAATCAGGCATAATCAGCATAAGCCGCTATTTTACAGTACTTATAGAATGCATTGTAGATGATTAACTTCGGAAAAATGGTCATATGTTCATCCTCCAATCCCTTCATAATGCTATCTTTTTCGCCACTTTGCGGAAAAAACCTAATTTTGTTACCTGTCCGGGCGTGCTTTCAACAGCCTTGCGTAGAGATGCATGCTTAAAATTATATCCTTAAATTATACTTTTCCTAAAATGTCGGTATCTGTGTAGCTTTTCTCTCGTAGAGTGATTTATTATGATTTATGTTTAAACTGTGGCTAAAAAAACAAGATTAAACGTTTTTCAACTGTTTGTTGTTAAATGGCACGACATTTTTACGAACTTTTGACTCAGACGTACCTTAAAAAATTGTTTTGTCGTCAAGCGCCTTTTTAAGGAGATGCTAGAAATCTGCATCGTCATTGGCTTTGTTTTTAAACAAAAAGATAATTAATGAATCGACTATACGTGATATATTTGAAGGAATTTTTTATTTAGGTGGGCCAAGGAGCTCGAGTTCGTGATGTTCGTGGCATAACGGACTAAATAAATAAAAAAACCTTTCCAACATTTGAGCAAAATGCTGCAGAAATCAAGAAGTCCGGAGTGAGCTTGCCTTTTAACAACAATCATGTCTGTATTTGAGCGCTACGTCTAATAGAACATCAGTATACCCTATTGACAGTGGAGCGCCAAGACGGCACACTAAATATTTTACGGTATTCATTTCAAAATGAGAAAGCTCATTGTAAAATCGAGCACATGAATATGGTAGACCTTCATAGGTTGTATGGTTTTTTGTTGGGGAATTTCGGTCCAATTGTTGCTACTGAGACGCCGTAAGACCGAAGAAACTAATGAAATAAATTTAATCAGTCGCAATAACAGAAAAGCAATTGACGCCTGTGAGGTATAGCGACAGTCAATGATACTTAATATAATTATTCATATTTATGCAACAAATTGGGACAATTACAACGCTTTTAAAGAAGATGAAACCTGTAATACCGGTATGCAGTAACAGCAAATGTGAAGCGGAGGATGACAACCAAACCCAAAATTAAACGCTATGTGCTAGTAATAGCTTAGCAGGTTACTCCTAATAAATTTTTGCCGTTATTTTTGCAAGTCTTACTTTTATTCGATAAACAGCAACGCACCAATAAACTCAACTTTAAACATAAACTTGATAAATCGAGGAGTATCTTGAGGTTAGGTTTCCGAATCCTTCCTTTACAGTGGTTACGATAGCGGTACTTCAAGTTGCTCGATAGACTTCGATTTTTCGCAAACGATACCGGTTTGATTTTGAAAGGACAAAAGAGAAAGGCATATTTTTCCGGCAGTAAGCTACGTTGTTAAGTGCACGCGCTAACGGTGCGGGAGGTCTGGGCTTCGATTCCTGGGTCGGTGAAAACGGACACAATGTCACCAACGGCTCGCCACCGCTGCGACGTTTTTTTGAAGCTGTGCTGCCCAGGCGCTAAGCCGCGGAGATGGGCCCCGCCACTCGTTACACGCTTTGGCGTAATACCGCGAGTATAATGAAGCTTTGATCTTTTTGATTTTAAGTTGTGCTTTTACGCGCCAACGGCATTTTCATTTTTTGAATCGTGAAGTCACAGCATTACCTTGCAGCTTATGTGAAATGCCAAGTCATTAATTATGATGCAGAAAACCTGGGGCTGTTGGCCCACTAAAGTTGGACATGTGGACAGGGTAATTGCCGGTCTAAAAATTTCTTTCGCTGTTTCCGTTCCCGTTATTACCTTATTTTTTCCTTTTTTTCAGCCGTGACGGTTTAAGTCTCAGGCTTCCAACTATTATTTTAAATCCACACGTGTGCAAAATTTTCTGTCTATTTGAGAAGAGAAAATGGAAGTAGACGCAGCGACAAATCCTATGAAGAAAAATGCTTCAAGTAAAAATAATTTGCAAAACTATTGAGTTTCAAACGCTAATGATATTTGCATTTTTTATATTTTGTTGAATGATGCTGCATACGTTCTCTTATTTTATGCTCTTCGTATCAAAAACATATAATCTAAAAATGATTACTTAAACAAAGTCAAAAAGTTTCGACGATTTCAATTATTAAAAAAAAGTTGAGTACTCTGCGTTGTGAGCATATTTTTCAAACAATCATCGACTAAAATAAACAAAAATCAAAAGTTTTGAATCTATTTTCAGTCGTAATTTTTTTTTGCAAATCAATTAAGTATCGGCAGTTAACAGCTTTCGATTGCTTAACCAAAAAAAACAAAAAACTGAACGTAACATCCGCTAAGCGTAGTTAATTCTTGTTATATGCATAATTTCTTAAAAATAAATAAAAATTTAAAAAATAAGCACGACCAGACACTAATTACAAAGGGACTCTGAGGTCGTAAAACTACCTTTTCCCGAGTTCGTGCCAACTTAAAATTCGCTTACCAACAAACTTGAAACGTGATCGACAAACATGAGTTTCTTGTTTCGTTTCAAATGCTTTGTTATTGCGGAAGCTTGTATCATATCCCTGGCTGGCTTGAAACTGTACATAGAGTCGAAATTACACCTGGCGCTCAGCGCTGAGGTAAAAGACATTGCTATCGGCGCAGGATGTATTTGATTTGATTCCCGGGCCGATCAAACTGAACAGTGTGTCGCCCAGGGCTCGTCACCGCTGCGACGTTTTTTCGAAGCTGTGCTACTCAGGCGGTAGGAGGTAGACCCCTCCACTCGTTCCACGCTTCGACGAAATACCTCGAGTAGGCTATAATGAAGATTCAGTTTTGATTTATTTGAGTCAAAATTACGGCAGTGCGATATAATCTTAATTTGTAATACAAGATTTGAAATTTTTTCTGTGGCATGAGTCTTAATTTTTTGTGTGTCGTGAGACTAATAATGTCATAGCATATGGCATGGATGAAAAAGATGTGTTTTTGAAACACGTTCTTCAGCTTTTTGACTTATTTTCAAAAATATGTCAATGACAAGACAGTCTAACTGTCTGTGACTCAATTTTCTTTGAAAAAAACATGTAAGTTGCTCTTTGTAAAATTAACTTTTTAAATTATGGACCAACGGGACCTAAAAAGCCACGCAAGCACTATTGTTCTTTGATACCGTATGTTCACTGGACTTTTGCGTACGGATATCT
Organism: Trididemnum miniatum; assembly: GCA_964006365.1. Taxonomy (NCBI): domain Eukaryota; kingdom Metazoa; phylum Chordata; class Ascidiacea; order Aplousobranchia; family Didemnidae; genus Trididemnum; species Trididemnum miniatum. The sequence continues at coordinate 23,856,849 of OZ023236.1, forward strand.
TTCTTCTCCCAATAGATCCCATTTATGCGAACCATCCTCAGACGAAAACCCCATCTCTACTCATTCGGGTTATTTTCAAAATTTTCACGGCGAAAAATAAAAAAATAAAATTATTTGAAAGTTCACGTGCTGTGCCTACAGATTCACTTAGTTTTTATCCAGAAAATTATTCAAGAACCCTCTGGGATCTATAACGTAATGATCGGATGAAAAATATTTTGTAGCCTCCTTACAATATAGACTACGACCATTCGGTTGTAACTTGCAAGACAGCGCGGTTAATTCTTTTTTATGTTTCTTAGCTGTCAATTGTATCGCAAGAAGTTTCCTTCATAAAAACTGTTTTATTATTCATATGCATTCACTGCAGGTTGCTTATGGAGAGTTCTGATGGATGGAAAATCAACAAACATGAATTCTACTCGTTCTAATACTTTACGTTTGTTACAGAGCCGAGGTTTCGCCATGACATCGTAGCGTGGGCCGTTGGAATTCTATTCATATTGGGCCTAGCTGGTGTGATGTGGGGCTGGGGTGAGTTGGATAAATGACAGCGCTAAAAACTTTGAATCAATATCTTCATTTTTCTTCCAGGCAATGCGGTTGGCTGGAATGCATTATCTGGATACCATTATAAAGATAATAACGGCACCATCCAGCGCTTCATGTCGGAACCATTTGCTTGCAATGACTCCTCTATCCCTGGTAAGTTCAACTAAGTTTTGCACTGATATTTTGTGCCGTGTATTTCGTTGTCTTCATCCATTATGTATTCCACTGTAAAATGAAGGAATGCCTCTACGTGTTTTCCCAACGGCACAAGTAAACTCGCCGGTTTCTCTACGTTAAGCGTCAAGCAGGAAAAAGGTGGATACCGATTTTAAAGTCACTGATTTGACCCGACTCGGAATCAAACCGGAGTCTACAGGTCCAGGGGGGGCCACTCGGTCATCTGAGCTTTTTAAAAGCTGAGACAAAGTAGGCTATGTGAAGCGCATAACGAGATGCTTCACGATGTTTATCCCTGCTTGATGAAATCTAACGAGCGGGAAAAAAACATATAAGAAGTCGAAAGCAAAACTGCATCAGAAAACTCGAAAACAAGTAAGGCAGCTCCTAAACTATCTTGGATTTGTCCTTATATAGAGCTTTCATCGCTTTCTCCCGACATTAATATAAAAATAAAGAAATCATCATTAACCTTTACAGTATTAACACCGAGCGTAAAATGGAATTATGCCAATGTTAAGGCTGATTTAACGATTAATTTGTCTTGTTCACAGGTCGTTCTGGGTTTCAATGCAGTTCAACATGGTATTTCTGGAAACTACCACAAGATGATATTACAACTCTAACCCACGCAATTGTGTGGTTGAGTTATTGTCTTCATCAAGTTTTCGTATGGGGGCTCATCTACTTTGCACAACTCAGAAAATCAAACCTTACCCCAGGAAAAGGAGAGAAGAAATATGGGTATAAACACCAATAATTCAGTTCATTTATTATTTAAACCAATCGCAAGTTTGCAGAGCACGCTGTAAGATACTAGGACTTGGGCTCCTAACTTGTAAACGAATGCGAGAAGGCTTATTAGTTCTATAAGCTTTGTTAAATGCCATTTTTCTCAATAGATTACCACACGCGTTTGAAGTGGGTCGATGTGCCAAATACATCCATGAAATGGTGAAGAAAATGTTAATTCTGTTAAGTTTTTAAACTCCTATAACATGCGAGTGGTTTTCAATTTTTAATAATTTATAAATGATGACTCCTTGCTTTCCAATCAGTAACGTAGAGTTTTTCGAAATTATGTTTGATTCAAAATTAAAGCGTATAAAATGCTTTATTCGTAAATGTTTGACGTAGATCTTATGCCTCTTCAAAGGGTTCGAGAGCTCGATGAGAAAATTTGGTTTACACCGCATCAACAGACTCAAGTCCGTTTCTTATGCAGAATACGCCTTGCGTTACTAATTTTTCGGTTCCCTATTAGTAGTGACGTCACGTAAGAGACAAGCATACCAACAAGCTTACTGTTTTACTACGAAACTATTACTGATTTTTAATACTTCTAAAATACTTTTTTTGTTTATAATTAACAAACAACACCCACAATCTTAGGTAATCGATTCTTCCAAATTATTGCTTTCAGAACAAACCTAAATTGGTTCAATTGGTGCTTGCTGATGGTGAATGCGTTGTTTCATATTATTCATTTGCTACAAACTCATTGGACATATGACGCTCTTGCACAAGACGTCATCATCTCATCACCACAGGTTTGCACATAAACATTTTAAACAGTATCTAATTTTGATTTTGATTGAATTTTGAATATTAAATTTTGATTTTGACTTTAACATCTGAAGTCTAAAATAAAAACGTCATATAGGTATCTGGATTACAAAGTGGTGGCATGGCTAAGTCATTAAGCAAAATTGTGCCACTTTGATGTCAACCAATAACCAAGCTCATGCTTCATTACATAGCTGTATTCTATAATTAAAACTGGGGCTCTAAAGAGGTCTATATGAATCCTAAGAGGTCACCAAAAGCACCCACACAAATGCGGTAGGCTATGGTTACCAACTTGTGATGGTCGTTTAACGTGCCGTTTTGTAAAAAGTCTAAATAGATTTCCATGGAATGTTTTAAAGGTTTATAGCCCGAATGAGGCCAAGAAACATTTTTACAGAATGTCCTTATACGGCCTTATTTTGTGAAGCAGGAGCAAACGTAAAAACTATAAAAACTATGTGAAGATGGGGGTCGTAAAGTAAATCTCTCGCAATAAGATATGATTTATCAAGAATCTAATCGGGTTTTAACGTGAATCGGAGGGAAGGCCATATTAGAATTCCCGCGTACGTCACGGTTGTTGAGTTTTCATTTTTTATTATGATTATGACGCAGGGTTCGGCAATTATGATGTTGTCTTTCATTCTACTCATGGAATACCGCGATAGAGGTTTCATGTTGATGTGGCCCAATCCCAAATCGGATGACAAGTTTGCCAACTACCTGCGACTCCACCCTGGACCAATTCAATTGATTAGAAAGTAGGCAAAAGTTTTTGATAAAATTTTTGCACGAAAATAACGCTAACACTTCATGTTCTTCAAAACTTCGGAATGTTTTTTGCATACTGGCATTGTCTATGTGAATTTAAAAGATTCAGCACATGGTCTCCCGTCAAAACGAACAAGCTGCTGTTTTTCATCGTGACTATCAGTCGCTAGCGATGAAAACAGTCCCTTTTAGAGTGGTTGATAGATGTTCATTGGGCGCTGACTATCAGCAAGCTGATAAATGCAAACTGGTGAGATGCCAGAAAAAAGTTAATGAAAGGGCGAAAAAGAACTCATCGTTTGTCATCAGTCATTTTAATTTCGGTGGTACAGAATCTTTCACTGGACAAAATGTTGTACAGTACCCTAGAAAGTATATGAAATTGTGTTCTTAATTTTCTTGCAAATCTGGTTATTCTCTTGAGCAGCTTATGATAATAACCTACGAGCAAACAGTCAACTTTGTAAAATTGATTTGCTTCTTAAATGTGATTTTGAATTTTGGTATGTAGCATAATACCGGTATATAACTTGTAATCGTTTAATATAGGCCTACTGATTTGTTAAAACGTTGATAGGTCTGTGGGAATAAGAATCAAATCTTCGTTATACTCGTGGTATTACACCGAAGCGACAAGCGAGTGGGGGGACTCATCTCCGCAGATTAGCGCCTGGTCACCACAGCTCGAAAAAAACTTCGCAGCGGTGGCAAGCCGTCGTCAGAGGTGCAAATCTATGTTGAGCATTGGGGGGGATGATTCTGCCAAATTGACCACTTTTTGAGATTGGGGGGGAAGATTTAGCAAGTTTGGCCCCCCCGCGCGGTTGCCCAAATTTTTGCCCACCACACTGAAGTGCAATGAGGTGAAGACCAAAAAAATTGGTCATCACTTCCCAGATGACCAATTTCTTGCCCAGAATGTAGTGGTCATATAGTTCGCTGATGTGGGGCATGAAAATATTGGGGGGGTGCAGCCGAATTATTGGATTTGCCCTAGATTTGCACTCATGGCCGTCGTGATACTTACCCTGTCCACATCTAATTTTAATGGGCTTTAGCCCGTGGTTCTTGGTCCTAGTTTCTGCATCATTACCAATTTTTGATGTCATGGTCACTTTATTTGAACTACGGTATGTCATCAAAAATTATGATGCAGAAAGTAGAACCAAGGCCCGCGGGTCTAAATCCCACGAAATTTGGACACGTGGACAGGGTAACTGTGACCGGTTTGACCGGCCCGTAGATGGAACGCCAGATCGTCAGCGCCGATAACGATATCTTTAATTACTACGCCACAGAGCCGGCGCCAGAGCAGTCGACTTAGGAGGGCAAAACGTTTATCAGGGGGGGCCAAAGTTTGAAATTAAGCACAAAAGCCTCTGTCTTCAAAAGAGAAACCTTGTTGAATGGGGGGGGAGGAGTCAAGCATGTCGACTGGAGGAGCCTGGCCCCCCTTGGCGCTGGGCCTGCTACGCCGATAGAAATATAAATGTCGGAGATAATTTGTAACATTAAATTATTACGGTTTGCAGATATCATGGTTTTGCTTTCGCGTGGTGTGGTGTTTATACATACTGGTATCATCCGATGGAAAACACATGGGCGCACGCATCCGGTTTATTCCACACTGCTATTGTTTTGCTGCAAGGAAGTCTCATATACACCGACATGCATTTAAACAGGTGATTTCATTTAGATTGGAGACAACTTTCAGTTATTCAACTTGATTGAAGACCGGTTCACACAACTTTGTTAACAATAGATAGCTTTCTGATCTAAAGTAACTGTTTGGTTCAGTTTTCCAAGCACCTTTGTTTCTAAGCTTTTCTATAGTTTAAAGTCGTTGTTTCAATTCCTTGAAAAACTATAACTTGAGAATAGTGAGTTTTAAACAAAAATTAAAGGTGAAAAAACCCAAAGAATGGACTAATATTGCAGTTTTTTGTGTAGATATTGGAGGCTGTTGAATGAAACCTGGGTTCTGATTCACGCAACCATCGTAGCAGTGCAAACTGCTGATCCTAATGGCTCCGGTCAGTGGACAATATTTGCATTCGGTTTTGGATTTGTGTTCGCTTTCACTCAAGTAAGTGATAAATTTTTATTCAAAATCTAATTGTATGTTCATGATAATGATGTAAGTGGGATTAGGTCTACCTTTTGCATTTTGCAATAAAACTAGTTTAAATCTACGAAATATTGATAAGCCTAGCGAACAAAATGTGTGCTGGACAATGGCAAGCACAGGGAAGCTCCTACGCGCCCCTATGACCTTCTCCAATTCTCGCTGAAGGCAAGATATTTACCGATCCGATTCCACAAAAAATCGTAGCTTAACTACGCCCCCACTCGATAATTTTCTGCGTACGTTCTGATCCTGGAGAAATTGATTTGAGCGCAATCAGTGTCGTTATTGAAATTATCGGCCTTGAATCAGGTTTGAATAAAAGTTTATGTCCGTTCTACACAGTGCATCTTTGCTGCACCACAGCCTGTTTCGCCGTTCTATTTGCATAAGATAACCAGCTGAAGAGCCGACTGTGCCGAAACAGGCAGTGATGTTTTTTTTTTTTATAATTTAGTGATTTTATTTTATAATACTGTACAAGCTCTAGCTGCTGACTGTCATCGAGCACTCTTCTGGAGGAGTTGAACCTTGCTTTAACTTGTTATGACCAATCCATGTATTCTTGCAGGTGTACAGTTTTCCATTTTGGAAGCGAATATCTCCTTGGTTTCGATTCCTTCCTATTATTATTTACTTTGCTGTGGTGTCAGCGCTCTGTGCTACAATAGTGAAGGGACATTATCCTGGACAATCCGGATTCAGCAGGATGTATGAGATGTTATTTATCCCTGCTGAAGAATATATGATGTTTTTCTTCAGCTGGTTGTTTCTCATCATTATGATTTTGATTGAAGGAGCTGTGATAGGAGACAAAAAAATGGATAAAAATCCGGAAATATCCGCATTTAAGCAAGCGGCTTATGTAAGTGGAGTTTTGGCTGTTTACGCCATATTTATTGTGGTTTCTTTCCTGACGCGTCACTCGACCGGTAGCGTCACTGTTTTTATGATCGTTTTTGTTTTTCTTTTTACGTTTGGTGTTTGTGTAACAATCATGTTCTTCAAGCAACTGATGGGACCATTTCGAAAACTTGTTCGACTGCGCAAAGTTTCCAAAGACGAACAGAGAGCAGTAGACTTAGGTGAAGTAAAGATTAAAGAAGACTTAGGTGAAGTGAAGAACAAGAATAAAGAAGAAGAATGAAGAAGAACAAAGCTTGATTCGTGCCCAACTTGAGCTTTGCTGTGTTTTAAAATACCATTATTGTTTGCTAAGCACAAGAAATGTTGGACGAAAACAAAGTTACATTTGTGTAAATGGACGTTTTCGCAACATAGATTCAGTTGTCACCATCAGCAGTGAATAGACACAGTTTTGCTGATGATGACAGGTGGGCATAATCTCGTTAATCGTTAATTCGTTTATAACGAAGTTAACTTTTTCATTAACTAGTTAATTCGTTAAATTTCTTTCTGAAATTAACGGACTAAATTAACTTCCGTTAGTGCTTGATAACTTCCGTTAAATTTTTGTAAACGTTTATATCTCTTATTGTTGGTGAAGTTTGACATCGACAAACTAGCAAAATACGACCAATGAGGTCAAAAAGCGAGTTAAAAACTACTAAACATATTGCTTGAGAGCAGAAAAATTGCTTAAATGCTTTGATATTAAAAAATTTTGAGCTTTATTTCAAATAAATGCCGTTTTAAGTCAAAATTAACGATTTAACGAATTTAATTAACTTCCGTTAATTGGAGCTGAATTTAACGAATTAACGTTAACGGAGGTACACAACAGTACTGTGTTAACGACGCAGCCTCGTGGTTTACGAAGCTAACGTTTTGCATTGACTTGCCCATCATGCAGATGAATCTATGTTGACGAATACGTCTGGTTACAAAAATTTCAGTGGTCTTTTTCCTCCTCAAAACTCTATTGTACATTTATAGTATATTGTAAACTTTTCAATTTCAAACGATTCTGCAATGTTGATGCCCTGCGCCCGATATTGTACAGCACACTTTACAAAAGTTTTATTGCATTATTTGACAATGTTAAACGTGCATGAGTGCCTTGTCGATGTGAATAAATTTATTCAGAGTTGCCAAATTTTAAGCTCTTGTGAGGCAATTGGTAGAGAAGATGCAGAGCAGAGAAGATAATTGGTAGACCATAGTAGAGCTAAAAAACATTCCATAAATGTATTTCTGGAAATGAGAGATAGTTAGTGTTTACCTGATAGAAATATACTGCAGTGAGAGATGTTGAAACAATATTTTGAAATGAACTCTGCTTTCTGCCAGAAAAAGCCGAAAGAAAACGAACTATCGTAGATTTTTAAATAGTGAGGTTACAGCTTCCTCGACTATCTATCATATAATCATCATTCCTGATAAGTCCTACTTTTACAAAACGAACAAAGAATTGGTAAAGCGTAGTGATTAATCCGAAATTAAATGGTTCTTCTGAAAACCTGAAGAAGAGAAGAAGAAGAATGCTTTTATTTTTCCAAAACTGCGTAAGCTTTACGGTAAAATCACACTTGAACATACTAGAACATACACAAAAAAAGAACGCGATCTTGGAGTGGAAGTAGCGAAAGACCATTAGGTCATCGAGTCAAGCTGCTCCCATGTCCCAACTCATTCATGTGAAGTAATTCAGTAGATAAAAATAAACACAATTCAAAAAACAAGCGAAAAAAAGTCGAGAAAAATAAAACACACACATATATGCAAAAAGCTTACTTCGCTTTTTACCATCTTATTAGCCTACAAAACAAAAACTAATTTTTCTCAAAAAAACACTGAAGTTTCTATACGAATTACCTCATGTGCGCCTATAACAAGTAGCACCGGCCAATTAGTCATAGTTTCCATTCGTTTTAACCCGGTGTTTGTTCACGCTAAATTTGGGTGTACCAAGATTTTTGAAGGGTAGGCTTATAGGCATAGACGCCTTGAATGGAAAGACTGGCGGCTGGCAAACTTGTGTTTTTAACTTGGGTCCCAAATTTTCAGCATGGTGTTGTAGAAAAGTATGTTTAAGAGCAGATAGAGGCGTCAAACTTGGCATTTATCTTAAGCAATACATGAATGTTCCATAATGGATACTGAGGGGGTAATGACGTCACAGTAAAGGTAATGACGTCACTTTAAATGCAATTTTAGCGTAGTTTTCTCAAGCTATCTGTGCGTTTCTTCTTCATTTTTTGATGAGCTTTGAGAGCTCAAAACTTTGTCAGTAGCTAGTTCTTTTGCTGTAAAAAATCCTTTAGCGAACAGACCCGTAGAAAGCATAAAAATGGGGGTGCTATCTCCTACCCCTAAAACTTGGATAATAGTATACAACTCATTCGTTCGCAACTAACTTTAAATTAAAACTTTATTTTTAAATTATCTTTAATCTTACCTTTCCAAAAAAATCAAAGGTCGATGATATCATAAAGCGATAATGACGTCACTGGAAAACGAACATTGTCATTACTACATTTTCTTCCATTCCTGGTATATTTTCAGATTTAACCCAAGCTTATCACGTTTTTTGGCTCTAACGTAGTAAAAGCACCCTACCGGGTTGAATCATGCAGTATTACATCATGTGGCAAACTCTTTTTCTGCTCAGAATAAAGTATATTATTATAAGATATTGCCTGTTATAAATGCGGTAACTTCAAAAACACGAAAAAAAGTTCTGATAACCGTGTAGAAGGAGGCTTGGCAAAATTAAAGTCAATTAATAGCCCCGGCCTAATATGTAGGCTAATACGTGACACATAAATAAATTCTAAATGAAGAGCACCAAACATGTGACACTTAATTATGTATACTAAATGAAGTTAATGATGACATCAAGCTGTGCTTGCCAGTTTAGTATGTGCTTTACGATCATCCAGTGAACCTAATCATTTTTCCCACTTTATCTCGTTACGATAAGGGAGTGCGTGTCACGCGTATGCAAAACGGAAAAAGGTTTGGTAGATCAGGTACTAAACTAGCGCCAAGCTGTGTTTATTGAGTGGGCCTCCGCAGCATGATGCAAGTGAAAATCTTCCTAATGTTCATTAAGTCTCTCGCGACTTGCGACAAGCCAAGCAATGAATATTACCATACAGCCTGTGCATATGGCTTTGATGCTACATGCAAAATGATGCCAGCCTGGGTTTACTGCATTATTACAAGCAAAGGTTAAGGCACGAAAGCTAATCGAATTTCGCAATGCAATGGAACTAAAAAAGGCGAATTGCCGCTTTCGAGTTACCGAAATAGGCAGCTATTTCGACGTCATCCAAAATAGTATAAATATGATTCAAAATGCATTTTTATTTGTAGTATCTAATAATAATAATAAATTTTTGGAGTGTTTTAAAATTATTGGGGATTTGGATCACTTACCCTAATCCAATCAACCTCGAATTTTCAGAAATTACGTGTGAATAAATTATGCACGTCGCCAGAAAGTAAAAAGCAAAAGCTTCAAAAATCTTGGAGAAACTTCAAAATAACTTTTTGCGACCCAAGTTAACAACCCGAGTTTGCCAGCCGCCAGTCCTTCTATTCAAGGCGTCTATGGGTGTAGGCCTACAATTATATAGCGAAGTTGCTTTTAAGGGCAGAACCAAAAGTCCTTTCCTAGAAAAAAACTTTTTTGACATATTTCTAGAGAGCGCCCTTGAAGGACCTATTTTTAAAAAGAACACAACAAGAACACAACCGCGAGCGACTCGCGCGAGTAATCGCTCGCAAAAGTGGTCACACACAGCGAGTTACAAGCAGCGAGCATTATTGCCGCGTAGCAGTTACTAGGCAACCATTCGCGCCAACACTCCCGCCATTTAAACCAATGTTGTTCTATGAATCTACACGATTTAAGCTATTTATTAGTTAGCTATTTAATTGTGAATATGTCACCAGTTAAACGCCAAATTGTTAATCGTTTAGTTCGCTTAGCATGCGCCGAAATATCGCAAGAGGTCTTGAAAGAGCTTGGGTCCAAACAGAAAAGAAAGTGGGTGAAGGGATGGTATCTAATTAAACGCACCAATTGGTCAAACGTCATCACCCAGGTCCCAGGGTATTTTGTTGAGAATTTTGCGTAAATATTTTAGCAAGCAGAAAGCGAATGACATGATGCCGTTCACATTCCAATCTTTATGACCTCATAATGATTTGTGAATCATAACTTTGTAGCTACCCAAACCTAAATAACTTTCACAGCGGTAGCAACAACGTAACTTTCAAATTTTCTTAGATCTAAATAATAAATTATTTTAACATTTGCTAAAAAGAGCAGCGGTAATTTATGTTTAAAAATGATATCAATTCCTTAACCTTTCGTTAACTTATTTAAAGAAAATTGTGAAAACAATTATAACGACCTTTCAGTCTACAGTATAACTAAAAATGGTTGCAGCCTTTTCTCATTTTCTTAGCCTAGCTTATGCATTTATACCCAGGCTGCTAAAACATTTTTATGTTGTCAATAGTTACTGCAGGTACCGGTGTGTCCTTTTTCGACAAAAAAAGCCACGCTAAAGTGAGTGTTTTTCTTGTAAAAACCCTAAAAATCCGCTTTTTTGTAAGCTGAATTACATTTCTCACATGCGTTAAATACGTTCTTATTAATAACAATTCAATCCCATTTGCGGTAATTCGCCGAGGCTCGTTGCCGTTTGAATAGGAATCAAACCCTAATTTGCTTTTTAAGCTGACGATTTCAAGCAAACGAGGATTTTCCTCGCTACTCGTGCGAGTAAAGTTGAACATGTTTAACTCTACTCGCGCGGGTAGATTTCCCATCGCGCGAGGGATTTTTTGTTGCGAGTAGGTGGTCACACGGAGAAAATCTCTCGCGCGTTGAACTTACCCTAAACTTGACAAAAATTGCTTGAATTAAGCCAAAACCCGATAAAAACTACTTGGCATGAACTTGGAAAAAATCACTGAACCTGAATTAACACGCTAAATGAAAAATAAGCAACTTTTTGAACTCGAACTCAGCTCGCAAGTTTTTAGTGAACTCGAACTTGAACGCGATTAAAATGCCATCGAGTTTGCGGCTCTGGTTCAATCCGGCTCCATATTCATCCTTCATTTCAAGCCTGTGCTTTAGCCATGCTCGAGCCTGCTCTAGCCTTGATTACTTTAAAATGAAACCGCACGGTGGCGATAAAGAGCAAGTTTGTTAACAACCGGATGCAACAACAAGCTTTTTGAATTGTTAGGAACGGTAGGACGAAAAGCGTGTTTATGAGGTACCGTAGTGTCTATTTTGCCGTTATTATGAAGTTACGATAAATCAATGATATTGAACTTAGCACTCTGCTAATGTTTCAAGCTGATGATAGTCTACTGTAAAAGAATTGAAAGGAAGTTGCTGATACAGTGCAGGTACTGTAAATTTTTCAGCAATATCGTTTTCCGTTATTTATCAATACCATTAGCCTACTACCAGTGCTGTACTAGGCCTACAACGACTGTACCAGGACTTGCCAGCTTACTACCAGTCACTGTTACTCTGGGCTAGAGCAAGAGAGTTGGCTTGTAAAAGACTAGTTTTCATGTCTTACGGTACTTATTGGTTATGATTACATGATTACTTTGATTAGTCTACCTGTCTACTGGTACATAGACTAAACCATACTACTGAACTGTATGTACAGGCCTACTGGTAGGCGGTAGCTCATTGACCCGTAGGCTACTGGCTACTGGTTACAGCTCCCTAGCTTCTAATGTTTTGAGGTTTGATTGAGTGTTTGCTTACCTGCTTACTTAAACAGTTACCGGCAATATATATGTATAATATAATATATATGTATAAAATTTGTTGTGACCTCTGTGATGTCAAGTTTAGTGACTCTTTTGATTCATTGCAAACTGGATATAATCTACGCCATCATAAATTCACTGTGAAATGTACAAGATCACCCGAGCTGAATTCATATATATTCGCATTTTTTCTGTAATGGTATCCCGTCTGTTTGGAATTCTTTGCCTGAAAGTATTGTATGTGCCAATAGCTTGTCAGCATTGAAATCTAAACTGAAGAGATTTGATTTGCATAGTATTGTCAGCCTGATCTTCTGAAGTTGACAGCATACTGTCTTTCTGACTTCGTCTGCTCACTTTTTGCCTTCAATTATTGTTTTTGTCTTTTAAGCTTTAACTGTAAACTAAAATGCTGTTTTGTGTGAATATTTTACTCTTCTCCAAGTATAAGGGTGCATACACTGCATAGGTGTGAACCCTGCACCATTGCGTGTGTTTTCTTAAATAAAAACAATAAAACTGTTGCACTTTTACACAGTTATGGTTGCAAGTATCACCAAATCAGTGTAGTCCATCAGTTTGATACACAGACTGTGAAGACGTTAAACAGTAAAACAGTGCTTTTGTGTCATTTTTAGTTTTGTTAAACTTGTGCATAAGATAATAATGGCATCAGATTTGTCATTATTTGAAAAAGATTTGAATGTATTAGTAAAAGAATATTTAAGTTTTGCGGGATTAGATAAGACATTATATTCTTTACAACTGGAATGCACAGAGAAAGGCAAATCCATACCTTCTGGCAATGAAGTACAGAGAGACGGATCGAAGTTAACTGCTCAGGTAATTGCAATGATTTTGGTAAATGGTATACTTGTGAGTTACTTGATGATACAATAACATGTGCAATTTTAATCACATTTGTGGCAAAGATAGAACAACAGCAAAACGTGTTAGTGTAGCCTAACATTTTTAGTCTTTGCTGTTTTGTAGCATTTTGTAATATTATATTACCTGTATTAATTCCGAGTCAGGTCAGACCAATGACTTAAAAATTGGTATATATTCACTGCTCCACTGCTTGGCATTTAGCATTAAAGGAACAGTGTGAGAACAAGTAGGCTAGTTTACTTAATGTGTCATTGAAAAAGGCACTTAGCAGGATTCCCCCATCTTAGTGTGGCAGACAAATGGCTGGCAACTCCTAAGTGCGCTTGTTAAAGAGCTTTGATTGGTTTTTCGTGATAGGAGGATAAATATGCAACTAAATACAAAAAATACAAGATAATGTATGTTAGTTGAATTTCAGGGATCATTTAGGCTACTTATTATTAATGTTTATTTTCATAAAAATTTTAAGACCTCATCTGCTATAGTTTTGTGAATTTTGCATGATTTGTAGATGTTTTTGTTTTGGTCTTAAAAGTACAGCAAACGAAATTTTTTGTGACAATAAATGTTTTCTGTGCTGTTTTAAATTACATTGTAATTTGTTAAATACTTTCAATATGGTAACTTTTAATGATTAAAATTTTGTTAATTTAATGTAGGTTTGCATTGTGAGAGCAGTTTTGCTTTGAAGTGTTTTTTACACATAAAAACCTTTTGTGTTTATTAGTGGTGCTACAGTGGTAAAGTAGTAGATAATTAATTCAGCTTCCTAGAACTTTTAAATGACAGTTAATATTGTAGTTGTGCTATCAGTGCCGATTTTTTATATTTGTACTGTGTTGCTTACACTGCTAATGATGACAGCTGAATCTATGCTGTCAAAACGTCCAGTTTTAAAAATTATGGTGACTTTATTTTTCCTCCATAGGCTATTTTTGTCCCATATTTGTTGTATTCCGCTGCTATATTTATTATTGAGCACTCTTAAAGGGGTCCTACTAAACATCGCAAAGGACTGAAACATCGCAAAGGAGCGACAAAGGACTTACCAAACACGGCAAAGTACGACAAAGGACCTGATAACCCCAAGCCTAACCCTAAGCCTAATTTAAATCCTTTGTCGTTTATGGTTACGGTATGATTCCAAGTCCTTTGTCGTTCTTTGTGGTGTTTAGTAGATCAATTTAAAGTCCTTTGTCGTGCTTTGCGGTGTTTAGTTAGTCCTTTGTCGTCATTTGTTGCTCCCTAAGCGGTGTTTCAGTCCTTTGCGGTGATTAGTAGGACTGCTCTTAAAGAGACTGCCTGTTGGGTAATGTCCCTTCCAAGATTTTTTGGTGGCAAAAGGCATATCTTTGCAGAATAACATACTTTTGGAATTTGACAATGCTAACTTTCAATCTTTTTGGACCTTGTGGGAGAAAAATGTTCCAAAAGATATAAGAATCAAAGACCAGACTTGCCAGAGATTAGAATTTTATATCCACATTCATTTTGCTGTTTATCCCATCAGAGTTGGATCTGTGTCTACTGTAAGTAGTTTTACATCAGTTTTATTTTCTATGATTTATCATACAATGTTTGTACTGTAAAATCAGTCTTATATTACTGACATATGTGAGCTGATGTTTTATTTGTTAATGGTGTGTTTATGTTGTACCATTATGTCTTTCAAGTGTTTAATATGTGATCTTCCTCTTCAAAAATTTACTAAGATTTTAAAAGAATGTAAAAGTTAATAGCCTTGAAGATTTGATGCAGTTTAGCAAGTTTTAGTAGTCTACATTCAAGAGTTTTATTTTGATGAAGATACTTACATTTGTAGTTGTGGTGAACCCTTCTTTACTATTTAAGCGACTTAACATTAGTGACACAGTGTTTGCTGGTTACATATTTAATAATTGATTTTGTGTTTTTTTCAGAATCGTAATGCCTTGGAACAAGCCATGAATCAATTCAAGAAATTCTTGGAAACAAAAGGTGCTAATTAGTTAAAATGCCGCAATTACATATTTGTTTACGATGGTTGATCTTTTGTATGAATCTGTGATTTAACGATTAACTACAAAAGTAGACGATGCACCTCTCGCCGCCTTCCTTGTGGAGCATTCTTGCTGTGTTGTCTAATTCAGAGTACAATGTTTATTCTCTGCGACTTGAGTCCTCAGCTATTCGCCTGATGAGTTTCTCGTGCATTGAACTATTGGTGGCCACGTTGGTTAATGTCGCCAGCGGTTGAAACGTCATGGCAATGGCGGTCAAAAACAGTGAGACCGGCTCGCTTCGCCTCACTGGGCTGAACCTACTTTTATAGGAGGTTCTTGTGCCTTTCTGTTTCCATACGTTCAATGCCTATGAAACGAAACATGAGCTTTGCTGGTTTTCGATTATCCCGGGCAGTTTTTGATCTTGCTACGAACTTTTGTTCTTGATGTATAGTTGATACTGTAGTTGTTGAAAATAATGTGTTCTTCGGCTTCGTTTATTGCTTCCCTAGTTATTTTGCTGCGCTTATTCACGAGTTTCTGTGGTGCTTCGTAGATAATTTTCACTTCGATTTCTGCATTTAACTAAATTTGCATTTTCCCGCGCGCATGGTGCTTCATTGTCTTAGCTAATTGTGTTCTGACCCACGAGCGCTTTTTGCTTCGAGGTGCTTCTGTGGTTTACGTAATCTTGGATTTTGTAATTAAGTTCTGCACCTCGAGCGCTTTCTGCTTGCCGCGCCCTTTTGATTAGCAAACTGTACATAAGCTTCGATTTTTGTTAGTTTAGTTAGAGCTAGTTCTGGCTCTCGTAGTTATGCACCTGATGAGTCTGGAAGGACGAAAAAAACGATAACCGGTTACCCTTTTTTGTGCACTAAGCGATAGTGTACACCCGGCCCATGTCGTGCTGGCATTGCTCGGTGTCGCAAACAATCATTATAAGCTTACAGTATATGTAGGTAATATTTCTCGAAATGAGCGTTTTTGTGGTAGCGAGTTGTCTGCTGTAACTTCATCAGTATGTCATAATATATGCGATTACCCAACATCTGTGCAATGTGCATGGATTCAGTAACTTAGTGCATGTTTCAAATGATTTGCTAATTTACTGATTATATATTTTATCAGGGTCTGACTTGAGTCAAACCACTGAGTTTCTCCCCTTCTACGCTCTTCCATTTGTGCCGAATCCTCTGCAGCATCCGTCGTTCAAAGAACTTTTTTCAGTAAGCAACAAGCATGGTCTACTGCATTTCGCTTATTTGTGCCAAGTATTAGTGATTTAATCTTTTCAAAAATCTTTGTGCGATGTGAGCTGTTTATGAACTAGTGCATCAGTTATTCATGATTAAACGCTGCCATTGTATACGCTTGTTGTTTAATATATTTAGACTTACTGGGTCCCGGATCTTCGAGCCAGGGTTGACAGATTTCTCAGCGCTGCCTTAACGGCCACGGATCCGCCATTGCTCATGACACTTTTTGTATCCTTTGGTTTTTACGAAATATGGTGTTGTGTGTACTTTTGAATTTTCGTTGTTTTAATTTCCAAGCTCTCATTAGCATGACATCACTTTGCACTAAAAAGAACGTGGTGTTTTTTAAAATTTCGCTGTTAATAATAGCAACCGTCACTGCTGTGTGTCTAATGGTGCGTGATAGATAGACCTACCTTGGCTTTCAATTTTTTATCATATGGAAATTGCTAACTGTCTTCCAACCTTCTATCTCCTCCTGCCCCTTGATAAAAAGCGTGGAGTGTTTTCAATTTGGCTAAATTCATTTTTTTTAAAATGTAGCCAGCCACTTTAGAGAATTTTCAATAGGCTACATTTCATCTATACTCAGAAACAATCGACACACATTAATTTGTCCTCTAAACGCTCCATCACCACGTCCAAAAAAAAAAAAAAAACGAAATAAAAAATAGCGAAAAATTTAAGTAGCCCAATTCGAAATCTAATAAATTTATTGCAATGGACCTACGTCGTTGTTAATGAACTAGAAAATTAGTGTAAAAAAAACGCAATAAAAATTATTATTTACGCATTAATATTCATAGCTAAATATATGTACGCATTAATATTCATAGTTAACGCATTAATATTCATAGCTAAATATATGTACCTCAATATAGGAGCAGTAAAGCATAGTTTTCAAGCAAAAATAGTACTAATAAGATACACATTAGTCTGAGTAGGAAAATTTATTTTGAGTTTAAATGAGCTTGGCAATTAAGACTCGGTTCTAGTCATAGTAACTCTACTAAGTTTCTGCGGCGGTTTGTCTTAGGTGGAACTAAATCTTTGAGATTTAAGTTGAGCTTGATATACACGAGGTAATAATAGTAAGTTATACCTTGTTTTTTGCTTCGGGTGCTTCTACAACAAGTGATCCCCTTAGAGTAAATAATATCAAACATTATTGTTTGCCTTTACAATTACCAGGTTCTATATTTTATCTGGCTATCCCGCCCTTGCACGTCATAGTAGCAGAATAAAATCATCACTATTTGCCTAAGGAGAATGATTTTAAACTCTTTGAAATAGCAAAGATGAAATAACGTCATTTAGTTTATTTTTTCAAATCGTGATCTTCGTACTCGTTTTCATTGCAGTTGCACAGTAAGCAACGTAAAAAAAATCTGGACTATACTCGCGGTATTACGCCGGAGTGTCTCACGAGTGGCGGGATCCATCTCCGCGGATAAGCGCCTGGGCAACAAAGCTACGAAGAAACGTGTCAGGGTGGCGAGCCGTTAGCGACGCCCCGGGAATCGAGCCCAGGCCTCCCGCACCGATAGCGTGTGATTAGCGACTGAGCTGACCGACAGTAAGCAACATAACATAATGCAATATGCGGTATTAACAAAAACTTGTCCGCTTTCGTATAATGAAATTGCGCAAAGCAGCTATGTCCAAATTTATGCTCTACGTTTTTGCACAATTTTTAGTGTTAACTTTTTTACGTAAGATTGTTTATGAAAAAAGTTGCTTAATATTTTCTTGCTTTGAAACTGCATGCTAGTTTGCCAGTGTTAATTTTCAGCTTGCACCGATATGTTTCTCAACATTAAATTTTATGAGTTCAATAATTATGGGACGAAAATGACGTAAGAAACAAAATTACGCCACAGTTATTCTTGAAACTGGACATTTCGACAACATAAATTCAGCTATTATATCATCAGAAGTGTAAGCAAGGCAGTATAAAACTGAAAGTGTTATTTTGCTTTACTTACTGCTATGTCTTGTTTACACTGCTGATGATGACAGCTGAATCTATGTTGTCGAAACGTCCAGTTTTAATTGCCGTCGCTTTATTTTTTCTTAAATATTAAGAGATTATTCGCTATAACAGAAAAATAGTAAAATTGGTGTTCAAATCTTCTTTTTTTCATGAAAGATAATTTTGAACGTTCATATTGAAGTTGTGCATTATAGTTAAGTTGTGTTTTAATTTAAACGACCTTTTAAACATTTCTACTTTTTGAAACAATAGCGTAAAAGTTATTAGCATGGTATTATCTGTTTGTATAAGCAAGGTATACGTGTTTTCGTTAACGAGATATGTAGAAAAACAAAGGAAGATTATCTGTGGCGGAAGATGTGTCTGAACAAGCTACAAAAACGTTGCAACAACATTTGATTCAAGCAGAAAAACGATGCAGTGCATATATGAAACGATTTAATAAACTACAGGTAGGCAATCGTGCAGTTTTTCTGTGCCAAAGCTCAAACACAATGTCTTTGTGTAACCTAGCAGTCGCTCAAAGATGTTCTTACAAGGCTGCATTAAAAAATGGTTGTTAATTAGTGATTGAGCTGCTTTTCCGTGTCATTTTCAATAGCCCTTGCTTACATATGATAATGCTTTAACTGCTTTTTAACATTTATTTCTTGAAAAAGGGAGACAACATTATATCGGTTGGTAAAAATAAATCCTGACTTGCTTTGCAGTTTCTTTGTTTTTGCATCGATTTTTCCGAATTCAGTTTGCTACGCTGAAAAAATTCTGCGCTCAAAAATAAGTTACTATGAAGCGTCTTCATCTGGAGCGGTGGTTCTTGACTATTTCAGTCTCTGTGCCCTATTCTTAAAGATAGTGGCTTATGAACCCTGTATTTGCGTAACCTGCAGAGGAGGCGTATATTGGAAGAACAAACGATCTAAGACCGGGATTCCCAGATTTTGTGTTGGAGGCCCCGTTAATAACCATTGATCTGGAACATAGCGACGAAGCGTGGGTGAGAGTTGATCCATTGCTTTACAATACTAACAGTCTTTAACGCAACGCTTGAATCCACTGCCGCTACTCTGCCAACTTTATGGTTCCAGTTGAGAGTTGACTTTCATGCTTCATCATGAATACCGTTATCAGTATCAGCCGAACCTGTTGTTTTAGGCGGATTATCACACTTTAATAAGCATCACAGCGGAGTTGGTTGACTCCTTGGAGCAAACTGTGCATGGGAAAATGATTACTGTCGAGTATCTGCAGCGAGTGTGCGCTCGTCTCTTTAGCGGTAGATCGGTAGCATCAAGTCTTCATGCCGGAAGTTTGGACTTTACTCGTCCGGGAACTGCATCATCTATCCTACGAGCTTCAATCGCTCAAGAAAAGTACGTTTGGCTATATTGTGCATTTGGTGGATAAATAAAGAATGTAGTATGTTTTGAATTTTGTATTAATTCAATGATAACGATTCGGTTGTTTTCAAGCATGATATATGTTTTAACGCTGTAATTTCAAGACTATGTACAGTTGGTGGATTTTATTTAACTCTTACCATTTTTGATGTTAATCAGTTTCTACCAAGAAAGCGTCCCTTCGGTGCTACTTCCGTCTGTGGATTACAATAAAATCAAACTTCACTTGCAGAATGGATCGGATAGAATAAAAGCCTTTTTGCTTCAGGCTCTGCGCTGGAGACTGACTCGGTTGGTTGCTATTTTATATTTTACTTGTGAGCTGACATGGCTAAGAGTTTCAGCATAGTTTTTGTTTCATACATTGTCACCTGATTTAATTTTGGATGTAAAAATTTTTACTTTTGACGGTAAATTCGTCGTAACCAAAACGTGGCTTATTAAGAATATAAAAGCAATGATGCAAAACTTAGCGCCGGTCAGCTCAGTTGTTAAGCTCACACGGTACGTCTGGGGTTCGATTCCCGGGCCGGTTAAGTCGGCACAGTGTCTCCCAACGGCTCGCCACCGCTGCGACGTATCTTCGGAGCTGTGTTGCCCAGGTGCTAAGCCGCGGAGATTGTCCCCGCCACTCGTTGTACGCTTCGGTGGAATACCGCGAGTATAGTGACGAATCGATTTTTTTTGTTTTTACGACGAAAAAGCAATAAAGCTGCTGATACGAGTTTCTGAGGACCTTCCTCACTCTAGGATGGGATAATATTATTACCAGCGGCACATCTGGACTTGCTAGCTTGTTCTCCATATTGTACCGTTAATGCTAAACATTATTTTTTAAATGTTTGGCTTGATCCGACTTGCAATCGAACTTGAGCTTATCACTTCAGATTAGGATGCTCTATCGGTTCGGCTATTTGCTTGCTTGTTTGTTTGCTTAGTTGTACATTTAGTGAGTTTATCTTCCTCTCGCGAGAAAGCGATCAAAGCGCTGTAACGAGCTCGCTTAGGAGTTATCGTCGACCTGTCTACCACTCCAAGATGGGGAATCCCTGCAAGTGTTTTTCCTAACGTCACATCAAGTAAACTTGCCAGCTTGTTCGCCACACTGTTCCTGTTTTGCTGAGCATCAAGCAGGGAAGCTGTGAATTGGTAATTTTGCAGTCATTGGTTTGACCCGACTCGGAATCAAACCATTTGATAACATCTTTCATTTTAATTCCTTGTACTTACTTTTTTTCCAGTTCATCTCCGGGCGAGCAGCGAGATACAGTCCTTCATTCATTTATTGAACATGATCTGTTTCAATGCAAGCAAAAACTAAATGCATTGAAGTACGATAATTTCCAAATGCTTCGATTATTTGAATCGAATGATGTAGTGGTGCGGCAATATGTAGCAAGGCTTTACAATGCTCTTGCTTCGCTTCAACGAGGTGGGGGAAAAATGCGACCTCAATAATTAGAATGATTGTATTAAACATAATGTATTGTAGGATTTTAAGGAGTAAGTTGGTATATTAATTTTTCAGACATGATCATCGGTCACCGTTGTGGTTAAAGACTTCGCTATTGGTGCGGAAGGTCTAGGGTTCGTTTCCCAGACCAGTCAAATCGGACACAGTCGCTAACGGCATGCCACCCGCTCGATCTTTCTTCGGAGCTGTGTTGCCATGCGATAGGCCCCGCCTGTTGTTGCACGCTTTGACGTAATACCGCGATTATACTGAAGATTTGATTTAGTTGATAAATCTCGTGAAATAAGTACAATTCTTGCACAATGCAACTATAACTTTTCATTTTTGGAATTGGTACATATTTAACGTGTTGGCACAGTTCGACAATAGACTAGGTTGATGTTAGTAGACTAGCTAGACATGGGTGAGTTGTCTGGTGCATATGGATGGCAAGTTAGGCGGGGATTTGACAAAATGTTTTGGCAATATTTTTACATGTATCTTATTAAGTTTTCTTTTTAGTTGTTTCCTGGGTTTGTCTTATAATTAGGAAATCTTTTATTCCGCATGATTTACCATAAAAAAATCAAATCTTCATTATGCTCGCGATGTTACACGGAAGCCCGTGACTAGTAGCGGGGCCCATCTTCGCTGCTTAGCGCCTGGACAGCACAACTGCGACGAAGCGCAGCGGTGGCGAGCCGTTGCTGACACTGTGTCCAATTTGACCGGACGGGAAATCAAACCCCAGATCTACCGCACCGATAACAATGCCTTTAGTAGCTACGTCAACAGGTCGGTTATGATTGAATTAACGTACCTTGTTAAACGAAAGCCTTTTGCGATATTCGCGAATCAGAAAGCGCAACCTGCAAAATTAACCCATTAAAATCAGTCAAATTCTGAGGTATTTGTAAGCTTTTAGCCTTCATTTTGTTGCTTCCAGGCCGTACGTATTTGTGTGGTGATCCTGACGGAGTGGGAGAATTGCAGAAGTTTCTGTGGCGAGGTAGAGAGATGGAACAAACTGATAATGCGATTGATCATGTGTTTGAAGAACATTTACTTGGATGTCTGCAAAAACTTAGCCTCAGACGTCCATTACAAACCGTAATGATTAAAGGTAAGCTGTAAGCTCATTGAAGGGTTCCGTGGTAGCCCAAACCTCAACTCCTGAAAAAAAGTCAGTAGTCGGCTTAATGCTTATGTTTGTTTAATTGCAACACCGTCATCGTAAGTAATATAACTGTGAAGCTAATTTTTCCTTTGTGTGTTGCTAGCTAAGCTAGTATTCGGCACATCGTTTGCTTTCACGAAAAATCTTTCGACTATGCCTGCGGGCGATATCTGCCTCCAGTTCATAGTGATTGCACGTACACCTAGTTTATTGGTATTGTATTAGGGGTAGCTACGAAATTCTGAAACGTTCGGCTTGTTTTAAGGTTTTGGCTGGCACGTAGTGTCGTTTTTCACCTTCATATTAAAATTAAATCTTGATTATACTCGCGGTATTACGCTGTAGCGTGTAACAAGTGGTGGGGCTCATCTCCGCGGCTTAGCGCCTAGGCAACACAGCTCCGAAGAAACGTCGCAGCGGTGGCGAGTCGTTGGCGACACTACGCCCGATTTGTGCGGCCCAGGAATCGAACCCCGGCCTGCACCGACGGCGAGGTGTTTCGCAACTGCTGACTGACCGGTTAAAATATTAACCATTTCTAGAAACGAGTCTAATGCATCTATTTCCAGGCGATCTTATACGATGGCTGACCACTATTTTATCTGAGCATGAGAGCTTATCGGATTACATGTTGGAATATGCTGTTGCTCTCTTGATGAATTTATGTCTTCGATCAAACGGAAAGCGAAAATGTGGCGAGAATGCTGCGATGGTGTTAAAAGTAAGTCAGTACGACAGCACGCATTAGTTGTTAGTCCACATTTGTGAATTTAGTTCGGCGATTATTGCGCAGTGTAGCTTATCTTGTAACAACGTAAACACTAATTAGGGAATTAAGAAATCATATCTTCATTATACTCGCGGTATCACGTGGAAGCGTGTAACGAGTGGCGTGGTCCACGGATTAGCTTTTGGGCAACACTGCTCCGAAGAAACATCGCAGCATTTGCATTGTATCCGATTTGACCGGCCCGGGAATCGAATCCCAGGTCTCCCGCGCCAATGTCTTCGAACACCAGGCTAATCGGTCGATCACGACAGCATGCATTGACCGTTAGGTCATACTTGTGAATTTAATTGGCGATTAATGCTTATAGTAGTCTATCTGCTAACAACATTGCAACAGTAATGCTACAAGAGAATTAAGACATATCTTTTTTCTTCAATTGAACATTTATGTTTATTTTAACATCTTGTTAAGACTTTATATTTTTTGTGTCAAAAAACTCGAATTTAAAATTCCACCGAAGCGTTAACGAGTGGCGAGGCACATCTCCACTCCGCGACTTAGCTCCTGAACAACACAGTTCCGAAGGAACGTGGCAGCGGTGGCGACTGGTGCGCCGTTGACGACTGTGTTCGATTTTGCCGGTCCCGGAATCGAACCCCAGACCTCCCACACTAATAGCGATGTCTTAAGCCACTACGAACCCGCCGGTACTGAATGAGAAATACTTTTTTGAAATAATTTTAGATTGGTGTTTTATTTTCAACATCTTGTTAGAAATACATCAGTTAATTGTGAAAATATTTGAGTTTTTTTCTTTGGAAGCCATTGTCGTACTTCATATTAATCGTTTTTACTCAGGTTTTGAGCGATTTATTGATCCATGAAAACTCCGACATCCGTCCGTACGTGAACGGAGCATTGTACAGTGTACTCAGTAATCCTGTCGTTCGAGATGAAGCGCATGCCATGGGACTCGAAGCCGTGCTCAGGTACTGCACGAATACCCGCTGAAGAGACTGTAATGTGGTGTTGAAACAGCATATTTCATTGAATTGCTTCATGTGTTGATCAGGAGCGGGTCAAAAATTGTTATACAGAAGCCAAGAATCCAAAAAATGTTTTAATAGTTGTAAGCGTCTGAAAGTATGGAAGTAATAATGTGTTAACTAAAATTTAAAGCAGTAGGTTGACCCCTATTGGCTCAACTGGATGCACCAGTGTTCATTGTTGCTGTAAGGGCACTCACTGTTGAGTAGATATGCTTTCAGTTTTGCAGCATCGTTGCCACTTTGTTGGAAAACTGAAAGTCTGTTTTATCTGTGTTCACCTGGTTCTAGAACGTGATATTTTGTTGAAAACTTGAGGCATGACAAAGTTAGCCTGAAATTGTGTCATAACAGAAAATTCAAAAAAGTAAAGCTAGGATGCAAATGTGAATAAATTAAACTCTCTGGAAAACATAACTGAGAACAGTTTGGCGTGATGTAGGTTGTAAATTATTTTCCTGAACAAGAAGATGAGATTTAAACAAGAAAATATTTTGTTATCCTTCAAGACTCTATTGACTCCTCTTAGAAGATTGAGTTTGTGTCATATTTGTTTCAGAGATTCAATGGAAGGAGAGCAGGAGGAGTTTAGGAGACAGCTGGAGTTTATCATTAAGCAATTGAACAAGACTGATGAAGATCGGGATGGATTTGATCATGATTCGGATGATGAAGGAGATGAAGATGATGATGAAGTAAAATCAAAAAAAAAAATCAAATCTTTATTCTTTTCGCGGTATTACGCCGAAGCGTGCAACGAATGGTGGGGCCCATCTACGCGGCTTGCGCCTGAGCGACGCCGGTCCAAAGAAACGTCGCAGCGGTGGCGAGCCATTGACGACACTGTACGATTTGAACGACCCAGGATTTGAACCCCAGACCTTCCGCGCCGACAGCAATGCCTTAGCAACTGATTTAACCCCCCTGATATGAAATAAAATTTTCAATTTACAAAACTTGGATATCTGAAGAATTAACGTTATGACCCGTAGATTCACCCGATTACTTTTGGACCATTGCTCTCGAAAGCTAAAAAGTATGGTAATCCATCGGCTTTGAAAGCCGAAAAAGTACAGACTTTCGGACTTTACAGATGATCGTTTCGGCATTCAAAGCCGATGGATTACCATACTTTTTAGCTTTCGAGAGCGCTGGTCCAAAAGTAATCGGGTGGTAGATTCTATAAAAAAAAGTCAATGATTAAATTCGAGCTTGAATCTAACCTTCAAAATCTTGGACTGACTGAAACGTAGTTAGAAAAAATTCGATTGCGAGTGGGATTTGAAACCCTCACCCGCCATGACTAGTGACGTCACGGACGTGTCACCAGCACAACGATTGTGGCGGTGGCGAGTCTTTACCGGAGACGAGGACTGGTTAATCGACCATTTTTTGATTACGTTTGAATTAGCATAAGATCTTGTGAACTAGAAGCCTGAAATAACGTAAATGAAAGATATTTAAATTGACGTCCCGCCATGTTGCCATGTTGTATACTTCTGTGTCAGTCATGGAGTTCCTGTCAGCTACCTTTTTTGCATTAAGTTATTGGCATATTGACTGATATATTTGAACGTAGAACTCCTCTCATCCCAGTTTGGCTAGAGTATTTTAGACCGCCTCTGTTTCACAACTTTTGTTTTTCGGATCTTTATGATATTCTAATTTTAGGATCCGGATGCAATGGAGGCGGACTTGGATAAGGATGAAGTAATCCAACCTCGCCCGAATGAGTTATGTGGAGAAGAATTGCTAGCCAGTGAATATCTCGCCATGATAAATAACAATCCACCCAAGGTAACACGATATACGCTGAATGTTTAAGAAAGCCTAAAAACAAAATTAAAAATTTTAGACTAGATTTATGAGAATGGCGGAGGCTGGAAAAACGTTATTTAGAAGATATTCATTTTTCACTATTATTCACACTCTTTTTTTCTTACGCCGGCAAATACCAACGTAAAGATATTTTTTCTAATCTATTCGATGAAAACAATAGCCAGAATTTTTTTTTAAATAATTAGAAATACCGGGATCAAAATGCAGTTAAAATTTTGTAAATGTTTTTTTTCGTGATATTGCTGACATGCAACCCTTTGGTTATTATAGGTTCCACGACTTCCCGTTATCGATTCTCTTACGTTGGAATCGGGAATCCCCACCCGACCTACTACTCCTGGACACCAACGTGCAGCTTTATCCCAACGTGAAGTGCATACTCCAGGAAAGACGCGAGACGTTCAGGAATCACAAACTCAGCTTATGTCTGTTCTCCACTCATCCAGTGACACTGTGGTAAGTGCATCATGATGAAAAAACAGCGCTCTTAGTTTAAGCTTTACCTTATTGTGTTATGAAATAAGTAGAGCCGATACTAGTCTATTCGCGTGTTAAGAGATATTATGGTAGGCCTTATACGACTTAGTACGTGAATGTCATTTTTGTTTCAGACACTGCAGTCAAGTTACCAGTCATCGAGGCCTCCCAACACTGGGGGAAGTCGACCTCCTACACGAAGCGGTTCGGCTACTCAAGTTGGCCCGCGCACGGGAACGGCTGGAACGGACGGGCCGAGCAGGTAGTGAATCTTGTGTAATATTTCGCTTATGCATTAATGCATAAGTCTTTCTATGCTTAACAAAAAGCAATATAAGTTTGTACTTAAAGTGCAAAAATCGTTGTAAATTTTTTACTCCCATTTGCAGTAAGTTTAAGAACTTGGAAGTTATGTCAAAGTTTAAAAGAATCGCTGTCCCAATGCCTACCGCGTTTCTGCAGTGCGTGAGAAGATTAAGTCCAACCAATAACTTACTGTCTTTTATGGAGGTAAAATAATACCACTGAAATTCTTAAAACTGCACGTTTCGATATCATAGATTTAGAAATTAAGCTGAATTTATGTTTTCGAAACGTCCAGTTTTGAGAATTACCATGGCTTGATTTTCCTCCTTCAGCTATTTTTGTCCTATGTTGATTGTGTTGCTGTGTTTTGTTACAGAATAAATTCTGCGAGATCAGTACGTTCTCGACAGTTACCAATTGACCACGAAGCCTCACTTCTTGTGACCCAACTGACTGGAGTGGAGCGTCATCTATCTCTGCCTACTCAAAGCAACTTGACTCTGCCCCAAGGAAAAACTGGGTCGCAGGAGTAAGCTGACTAATTTTTGAAAGCACTTTCAATTTGATCTTGATATACTTTTTGTTTAAAAACCAAATGCAAAAAAGCTTGTTATTTGTTTTTTTCTTTTGCATGATGAAGTTTTTTTTTGCCAAGTTTTTATTTTCTACTTTTTAGGTACTTGACTTTTTCGTTAGCGTCTTTTTTTGCATGTATTGTATATTTGTGTAAGCTCAACAAATGTTTTTCAATTTTATCCAAGTTATTTATGCTTGCGTAAAAGAGTTGTCCTAATAATCCGCTCACTATTAAGTAAATGCATTTTTGTGGATATAATTGAATATTATTTACCACATATTTTGGTCTGATTTGTAGCAACATTTATTTCGTGTTTTAAATTAGACCATAACGTTATTAAATTTGCATCAGAATTAAAGGAATTATCAAGCATATTATTGTAACTTACTTTTTATTCTTGCATGCAACTTTACGATTATGTTAGGCTTGCGTGCCATTTTATATTGATTTAATTATAGTCACTAGTAATAATTGTCGCCGAAAACAGGGAATGCACTGGAAAGCAAGCCCTATAAAATCGATTAGTTATCCATTGTTTTTTTGTGTTTATGAATGGAAATTGAGGTTGGTGATTAAAACTTTCAAACATTTGCGAAAAAGTGTTGTTTTTTTATGACATTTTTGATTAATTTTTACAGGTCCAAAGAATACATGCAAGCGTTCAGCAGTCGTCCCAGGGTAACCAGGACTCCAGACAAATCAGGCCGCGCCCCTTTATCTAGTCGAGTTGCTCCCCCAAATCCAACTTACTCTGTGGGTGAACCCACATCTCGTCCATCGTCATCTAACTCATGGAGGGGGTCAAAAGGTAGTGGGGGATCGACTGGGGACAGTAAGGTGAAAAAGGGGGGATATGGTTAGTTGGTTAATCGCATAAAGTTCAACTCCGCGTGCGTTTTGCCCCATGTTTTTTTAAAGTTTTGTGTATTTTTAGTAGAGCGGTGCAGTGATGGTTGTGTTTTTTTATTGTGACTTTGACTTATCAAGTTCTGTATAAATATTGTGAAATGTAAATATTTACTGGATGTTTTGTGGCTGTTGACGCTCACTTTCCCGCAATGCAATGCTGTATTTCGATTTTTATGGCGATTAGTCATCAGAAGAAAAATTCAGTTGTGCGTAGGGTTTTTCAAAATTACCTTTAGCAGCAGTAGCCTGGAATCTAAACTCAAAATTTTGTATGGAAACAGCCTAGTTTGTAGGCATATGTGTCAACTTTTTTTTGCGTGTGAACGGTTTTGTAGAAGCGTTAGCACTGATTTGAGGTGCGTTTACATTTTTTTACACTCAAATATATTTTTCTAGTGTTTACTTTTTATAATTAATCGGCTGTAAAGTTTAATGATTCTTTGCTTTTGTGTAATGCATTATTGGGGCTGGGAAATGAGGTGGGATAATTTAGATCCGTTATCGTTAAATGTCTCTATGGCATAATTATTAATAGCATCATTAAATTACGAATGCCGGTAGCCTAAGTTAACCATGCTGTCCTTGGGTCAAAATTTTAAATATAAGAACTCGAAGGCCTATTGCCTGGAATTGAATACACTCAAAGTATTAGCTAAATGAACTGTTATTTAGCCTATACATGTATCGGTACTTCGGTACCGGTATAGGCTCTCTGGAAAAATGTGGAGTTAAGTTTTATGATATGGGTTACTGGTGAAAAAATAAACGCCGTTGTTTTGAAAAAACTGTAACAATGATCGTTGCATAAAAAATTTTGCGCGAAACCTTTTTGAACTTTTTTTTCCGGTTACAGTACACAGTAGGTTTAATACGAGTACGGCTAGCACTCTTAAACCTGAGTAACACTGTGTATGTGTTTTTACTTAAGCGCAATTAGTGTTTTCTCTAGCATTTGTAAGTGGTTTAGTGTGACATTCTATAAGTTTAGTCCAATTACCTCTCGTCAAATATACTTTCTCTACATCATTGCGTAGTAGATTTTGTGAAAGGCAGCTTTAGAAATGTGAATATAAGTTGCTGTCATCCCAAACATAAGTACAAAATCCTTAAGTTGATCGTTTAATGGGCTAGTTTTTCTGAGTGTAGTCACTAGTCTGTGTGTCAGTGTTAGGATGTCAATGTCGGAGTTAAGCTGGCCCACTGGTTTAATTGCGAATCTGGTTTGAACTTTGTAAACGTATCTACCAATTCTTGACCTGATCCCAGAGTTACTTAAAACATTACGAAAGTGTTTGTTGACGTTGCACTACGAGTTACAGAGACAATAAACCGGAAACTAAAAACACTTTTTTGCTTAATAGACTAGAAATTTTAAGATTACTGTGAACACATCGGTCACATCCCGATTTTAAGAATAAGCGTCCGTTAACTCTTTGAAATGGCTCCACAAAATAGGTTTGTTAGTAGTAGCCTAGTATTTTTTATTTTCGACCCACGTAATAACTAATTACACAAACACAGAAAATGAAGGGTTAAACAAAAAGAAACAGCGACAAAACCATAACGTAAACATGCACAAAACGACAGTCAAAAACACAGCATGTGTGTAAAAATTAGCAGGCCCGTCGAGAGGGGGGCCATTTGGCCTCGAACCCCGTGCTTTTGAAGGGCCCATTTTGCGTCTGCAAGTAGATATTATTACCTCATTTTTTAATTTGATCGATGAGCATAACGGAAAGCTGCGCAAGTAATTTGAGTTATAATTTATAAAACTTTTTGATGTCTTAAAAAAACGCAAAAACCTTTTAATCTATCGTTAATTGTTACGTCTCAACTCACACTGAGCTACAATAACCAAGTGTTTTCTACTTGCTTTGTAGTAATGCAAGGGCGTATCCAGTGGGAGGGGGCCGCGCCCCCCCCCCCCCCCCCCCCGCAGACAAATGCACAAAAGTTTTGTGGTGTAAAGGTGATATAGACCTACGTGGACTATCTGAGGGCGTGATGACCTTTGTTTTTGCTCTTCACTTGACTTTGGGCGGAAAACGGACGCCTTCAAATTACGCCCATCCTTTCAAATTCCTGGGCACGCCCCTGTAATGGTAATTGGTCCAAATGGACAATAAACTTAAAAGACCAAGAACGGTGAGGTCTTGCATGAAAAACAGTTAGAACGTAGTTGAGTCGCAAATGTAAGACTACTGGCAAAATTACGCATTTAATGTGGAAGATAGGCCTACGTGATTCTATTTTAAGTGAACCAATTTCTGGATTGAGCCAAGCGGCTCAAATAGCATCAGTTTAATCGAGGACAAAGCATTGATGTTGCACTACTGCATCTAAACTGTGGTAAAAAACTTTCGTTTTGCAACCAAGTTACCGTATTGGAAACAGCACTAGGCTATAGTCTAATCTTCGCGTGTGAGTGAATTGGAATAATAATAATAGCGGCTCAACTAACGACCTAGATCAACGGTTCCCAACCTCTTTTTCTTCATTACCCGCTTTTGATGTGACTGATCCTCAGTTACCCACAACAATTTATTACAAAACTTCACCTTAGTTATACCAATCGATGAGGAACAAAAAAAAGGTCTTCACGTTTTCACTTTGCAGATGTCCTGTATTCCAGTGAAAACGTCGGTAAGAGCAAAAAAAAGGTCTTCACGTTTTCACTTTGCAGATGTCCTGTATTCCAGTGAAAACGTCGGTAAGAGCAAAAAAAAGGTTTTCACGTTTTCAGATGTCCTGTATTCCACTGAAAACATGGGTGAAGATCAAAAAAATGCTGGGAGTGAAATTCCGGGACAGGACGGTATTATTTTTCAGGGGGTGTTTAATTCTCCACCTGAAAACTTCCCCACTGGTGGGGAATTCCCCATCGGTTCGAAACCAAGGACCCAGATGAATGAATTAAAGAAACAAGGTCCTGCAGTTGAGTCAAATGAGTGACCACTTTGATTTCTTCCAACAACCGTAACTTGATTGTTTGTACTGTAGGGGAAAGTGAGGACCCTTGAGCCACTTTTTGTACAATCGTTTCTACGTTGAGTTTTGAACGAGCTATAAAGTAGGAATTTTAAAGGAATATGCTCTTTTGCACTCCGATGATACCATGTGTTGGTTGAAGTGATAACTTTAACACGTTGGCTGATATTGATCCTCAAATGGATGTGGCTCAAGGGTCCACACAGAAAAAAAAGTAAGAACCCTTGAGCCACTACACTTGCTCCCATAAACCACAATAAAGATGAAGCATAAAACGTCGTTTACCCGCTGTTTGCACGAATTTAGTCAAAATTACTGTAAAAGAATAAAAACACATTAGTGATTCTACGATCAAATTTGGACTAAAAAAAGAATTAAAAAATATCCAGCTTGATCTTTTAGTGATGAACATTAGCCAAGATGTAGACCTATTTGGCTGCAAAAAAATGTGTGGTGTCACACGATTTACTGAACTTGTTGAAGGCCTAGGTGTAACAGGTGCTGAAGACGCAGACGCAAAAACAACTAAATATTTATCTTGCAAGGACTCATGAGCCATGGCTCAAAGGTCGACAGTTTTGGTGGCTCATGGCTTCACACTGCAACCTGTCTGTATAAAATTTCATTCTCTTCAATATGGTTACAGAAAAATTTGATCTCAGTGCTTAGATATATACCCTAATATGACTCATTACTACTGCTAAATGCACAAGAATTTACCAATGTTACTTTATGCTCAAAGATCGACAAATTTATACCCCTAAAAGTTACTTTTTAGTAGCAAAAACAAACCAACCAACGCAAATCCTCCAAACGTGTTTACTTCTCACTTATCGTTTCTGATCATGCGTAACCAACCTAGTGTTGCCAAAAAAAGTTGATAAAAAATCTAAAACACTTTTCTACGGAAAGCTGGAGGGGGTGGTTCATGGGACCAACATGATCATGGGTCCGCACTTTCCCCTAGTAGATAATGCATTAGCAAATTAAGCTAGAGACGCCTACTCACGTGGTTTTCGACAATTTCACTAGCATGTTGAAGCGAAAATCTACATGATTAAGTCAGAAGAGTATACACAAAGTTTGCTTAATTAAAGGCAATACCAGTAATATTCCACCTTATTCTTATGCTGCATAGGTAAAAGATATCACAGACAACAAAGCACGCTTTTTTGACTAGAAGAGTAAGAGTAGGTATAGATTATATTTTAATTAAGGTGTCAACAAGAAAGTGTGAGAACGAGCATCTAAGCGTAAGCGACGAAAGTTGCAAGAAAATGCTGTAAAAAATTCACTCTCAATTGTACAATTTTTAAGCCCATGACATTGTGCTATCGCATGTCCGCATCAAACCACCATGCGATAAAAAATTAACTTCAAAAGGCAAAAATGGGTTCAGGATTTACGGAAGAGTATACAGTATACTGATTCTATCGTTTTCGCTTCTTAATTTAGCAGTGACATCATCGAGGGGCCTCTTTTGATATGTGGCCCCTGGCCTCTATTGACTCTCAACGGCCCTGAAAATTAGCACGGTCGCTGTACCTCAATAGGCCTACCACCTAATTGTTTGTTACCATCAAATTGTTCTTGCATGAACAATGCACAATTGCTTGTTTTTTTTGATCAATCATTCGACGAATTTTTTTTTTTATTTCAAGCCACGTAATTGCAGCTAAGGATTTTTGTGATAGAGAAGTACGTGCATCATGGAGATGACCTAGTTGAGCATCGAACCCGCGAAGCCAGCTTCCGAGCCCAATGCACCAACCACTCGGCCAACTCCATTAGATTTTGTAGAGATCTTACTTCGGCAATTACAGCAAAGCGGATCGCAATCGAAGACGTCAAAACTTCGAAAAACACTTAAGCTGCATGCTATTGCAGCATACAGTAAGTATTAATCCTTGGTGGCAGAATTTCAATTTCCGGTGAAATAAAATCATTATCTTACCGCAAGGCCAGGCTAGCGACTTAATAAATCAGCAGCTCTCAGGGTTTTTAAAGGGTAGGCTACTAGGCTTGTGATATTTGAAATTATTCGTTGGGGAAAGTTAGAGCCTTTAATTAAGCAACTAGGTGGTGCAAGCTCTCTAGTTTTAACTTCACGATTCAACGAGCCTAGGCCAGTAGTCTACACTGGTAAACTGACTTTAACAGTTTATGCCTATTTAGACTAGAATGACGACCTGCTTGAATTTAGTGTAGTCTAGGCTAGCTCAGCTTCACAAAACGGTTGCTAAATCTAGACTAGTCCGAAGTCTTTCTGTTCTATGTTGTCACAGTTCTCAATTACAGGTCAAAAAAGCGTAAAACAACTATGAATGTAGTTGTGTATCTAATTGCTGCTGTGGTTGTTGCTAGTTTGCTTTGGTTTGTCACAAGAAAAACTGCTAAAAAGAAACCAGAAGGTAGGTATGTGTGCAACGTTCAGTTTCAGAGCTTGGGTGTATCTGGTGTTAATATATTGTTACATTCCTAAAAAGAAACCAGAAGATTGTGTTATCTGTGTTAGGCTAGAAAGTTTTAGAATTGCAAAAAAATGAATTAAAACCAATCAGTATTGTGTGAGGATAAAGAATGTGCCATATGATTGCTGCATGATTAAAATATTAGTTTAGAAATTAGACCAAAAGTGTGATGGTAGCTTTCAAATTTACGCGTAAACCAAACTAAAATCCACAAATATAAGACAAATATTAGATAGACTGATAGACTTGGTTACAAACCCTGAAAGCTTTTGCTGAAGTGTACCGGTACGGTAAATCTTGACAATTTTAATAATGAAGTTTTACATGTTTTTTAATTGTTGAATCCACATGATAGCCTATAAGCTATGAGTAATTTTGCTTAGTAGAAGCAGTTGAACAAACACCTCCACAACGGGAAGAGGCTGCACCTCAAGCTGGCTTTCGACGAAGATTTGGAAGAGGGCGAGTTCAAAGAGAGTTGGCAAGGTGCCGTATTTAGCTGTCGACATCAAATTTTTGTTTTGTGCATACTATTACTGCTATTGCAATCGTGCACTGCTTATGCTCAGTGCTATTACCATGTACTACTGAAGGTGCTCAGATCTGGCCAAGTGTTTCTGCTAAAGGTTGAGACAACAGCAAGATGTGCACTCAACCTGGACAACCAATTACGATTTGGCTAGGATGTACTGTACAGCCCCAATGACACATACCAGTACATTGCAGACTTAATAGTACCCATGTGCATAATGTCTTGATTTATTATGATATATGCATTGTTTTCTCACCTAAGCTTATTAATCTGTTGGATTTTTTTCCCTTTACCTCAGCGTATTATTCAAAACAAAATGACTAACATAATGGTAAGTAATTGAGGTTTTTAAGTGTTGATATTTTGCTCCAGAAATGGATTGTTGCATAAATATTTATTACACTTCTACATCTTTGGCTTAGAAAATAAATAAGATTGACAGTAGGTTGGCAAAAACATCGTAAATCTTGCTCAAAGATCACAATGACTTAAGTTCCTTTTTACCAATGAAATTATGAGTTTGAGTTCCAAAAGAAATGGTGGTTAATTTTACTGTAGGCATCGCCAAGAACAACAAGAAGAGCAGCAACAACCAGCAGAAGATGATGAAAATGAGGAAAGTGGAAGTAGTTCGGAAGCTGAAGAAAAACCAAAAAAGGAAATCAAAGTAGAAAAAAAGATCGGAACTAAAAAAAGAAAGAAGCTGGAAGAAAAAGAAGAAAAAAGAAAAGCGAGAGAAGCTGCTGAAAGAGAGAGAGCGGAAAGAAAGGTGGAACAAGAAAAGCAAGAACAGGCTCGGATCAAAGAAGAAGAGAGAATAGCAGTAGAAGAAGAAAAAAGGGTAAAACTCTTTAAGTAGCGCTACTCTTTCCCTATCCACTTGTTTGTTTTTCGTGGTTGATAAGCCTTGCTGCTGTCTGTTTTATATGAACATTTCAACATTGTAATTGAAAGTGTGATTGTAACTTTAAAAATGTATGTAATAGAAGAAAGCCTAGCGTTTTCAATCATTGAAAAACGAAAACAGTATGTGTACGCAAATGCTTTTTGATTTTATTGTTACTTTCAAATTCGTGAAAATGCCTAAAGTTTCCAATTTGATTTCGTTAGAGTGTTGCAATGTTGGCCAAGAACTCGTGTGGCTGTTTAAGTTTTGCCGCTGTTTGATGTGACAATGAAGTGAAATGATCCCTTTTGTATGTAGCTGTCGACTCTTAGGGCACTTAGTTATTAGCAGCTTGACTATTAGCTTTTTACACGCTTGTCTTAATTCTTACGTGTCTATGGTAATGTTTGTATAATCTTTACGTATTTGTAAAAATATTGTTTATTAAATTGGTTTGTGGTTCTGTTTGTGGTCATCACTTTATTGATTTGCTCATGATTTTCAGGCTGCCGAGATAAAAAAGAAAAAAGAAGAAAGAGAACAACGGGAGTTGGAGGAATATCTAAAAATGAAAGAAGCTTTCGAAGTTGAAGAAGAAGGAGAAGAACGTGGTGTTGATGAGCAAGATTCTAAAAATCTACTTCAAGAATTCGTTGAATTTATTAAAGTAAGATATGCAACAATATACTAAAAGCCTAACCTTTAAAGCTGTTTTGATGATAAGGGAATATTTAATGGTAAAGATCTATTATATGATGAAATACTGAGTTAGTGGTTTTGAATTTGCTTTTCGTCCATAGGCCTTCGAAGTTGCGTTTTTTAATT
Organism: Trididemnum miniatum; assembly: GCA_964006365.1. Classification (NCBI taxonomy): domain Eukaryota; kingdom Metazoa; phylum Chordata; class Ascidiacea; order Aplousobranchia; family Didemnidae; genus Trididemnum; species Trididemnum miniatum. The sequence goes on from OZ023236.1 coordinate 23,892,498, forward strand.
TTTGTTCTATTAATCTTTATTGTTTTTTTATTTAAAAACTCAGTCATGATTACAAGGTTGTGGTTCTACCATGTTTCAGTTTGTGAAAACGTAACTTCTTAACTATCTTTGTTGGTGTGGTATCGTAAGCTATGCAAAACCATTGCGAGAAATTACTGCGAAGCATCGTTGGTTTCTTGTATCAATGTTTGAAAGCAAACGAGCTAACTTCAGCTTGGTCTCAGGCACGTAACTGCGAGGCAGAGTATATTCTGATAAATACGATTAGGCTTATATGATCAGGCAGTGGCGTAGCTAGAGGTTCTACCTCCCAGAGCGGTTCAAGAAATTGCCGTCCCCAAATGAACAATGATTTTTAAGCATTAAGCAGCTTCAAATGCGGCCGTCCATTTTCCCTGACAAAATATGCGTCAATTAAAAGCGCGCTGACTCGCAAACTACAGCAATGACTACGATGTTAGTGTGTATTAATCGGGTTAGTTAGTTTAGTGTTTTACATTTGCGTACCGTCAACACGAGAATAATACGCTAAAGCGAAATGCAGTACCAGTGGCGCACCCAGGATTTGGCAAAGGAAGGGGGGGGGGACCACCTGGGGTCTGGGGGTGAAACCCGCAACCGCCAACGAATTTTTACGGTTTTCACATAAAAACACTCATTTTTGCACACTTTTTTATCGAAAAAGGGCATGCAGTGATGCAGTCACAATGGACTTTGCAAAAGTATTTCCGCAGCTTATGTCTAAAAGCAGAGGCTTGGGGCTAAAGTACTGTAAGTGAAAGAGGCTGCAGCCATTGTTAGTTTGAAAAATTATAGACTGAAAGTTAGGTTTTAGCACCTCATTACAGGGCCAAAAGGGGGGGGGGGGCATGGCACCGTTCCCCCCCCTGCGTGCGCTTATGTACAGTATAATTGGACAGCACGAGAAAAGGGAAGAAGCAGCGAAACGATAAACGTCTCGCTTTTCTTGTTCAATTCTCATTTTCGCTTTTTGCGAAAAGCAGCTCCACTTTCTTTCACCCTCTTCATTTTTCTCAACTCGCAAAACGATTTTGAAAACGACGCAATACAAAAATTTTAATAAGTACCAGTATAACGCAATTATGGCTCAATTCCTATGCTCCTTGAAAATTTTTGCACAAACTTTAAATCACTATCATTCGCGTGAGGCCTGTAAAAACATTTTCATTGGTAGACTCGCAGTCGTATAATCGATTAATCGTACTACAGTTGAAGATTTTCCTGTCGCTAAAGAGGTTCCATTTTCTAAAGACTTCATGTGACGTAGCTAAAAACTTACAAGAGTGCCATCCGTGCTGAACTAAAGGAAGTTTGACCCCCATACTTACGCCACTGATTTCGCGGTTTCCTTAACTTTCAGCTTTAAAATGATCAAAAAATTGATTACACGAAATATGATTGGAATTGTACGTTTAAGACGTTGAAACGGACTCAATTAATCGAGGCTGTCCCCTACTCCCTTTTATGTTTCATCATTCTGGCTCTTGTGGCTGCATTATAGAAAATAAGCGTTCTACATTTGCATTACGAGCCACAATGCAGAATAAGAAGGGAAATTTTGAACACAGTTTACGATGAAACTTAAATGTTCTCCCCATTTTTGATGAGCAGTTCAAGATTTAAATCTAAATGATACAAAAGAGGACAAGTGGCTGCTTATGAGGGAGTGTCCTCCGTGGACCATTCGTTTTTTTAAACAGGACGTATGGTAGCCTTCTTTTAGTTGCAAAAGGTAGATTTTTGGTACACAGAAACCGTAAGTGCGTTTTACGGCCGTAATACATTGAAAAGTAGGACTCTGTTCTGCTATAAAATTTCTGTGTAAATCCACTTTAAATCAAACAAACGGACTTGTAGATTGTACAACTAACTTGAGCTTGCAAGACAAGAACAGACTTATACCACTGTCTGACTCACCTAAATTGTGACTATCACTCCTAGTGCCTCTGCTGCATTTGCACGCTGAGTGTTAGCGATGCAAATAATACAAAGACGTAATTGTGACATAATAAACATTAAAATCAAATCTTTATTGTACTCGCGGGAATGCACCATAGCGTAAACGAGATGGCGGGCCCATTTCCGCAACTTTGCGTCTGGGCATTGGGCAACACAATAAGATGATTCACGATTAGCAAATAAGCGATATAGTAAAGTAATGGTTGTTCAAATTAATTCACTGGTTCACGGAATAAATAATTTGGAAGCAAAATTACATAAAGCTTATCCAAAATGCCGCCCCCTTCCCCTGCTACGCCACTCGATCAGGGTTTCTTGCTGTATGAGTACGATCGTGTTTCATGATCTAAATTCTTAAATATTGTTCTGCGTCCTTCGATAAGTTGCAGTAGGAAAGTCATCATGTAAGCCTACTTGACGGGTGTTAACGAATCGGCGAACTGATGATGATGAACCTGAATACTCAGAATATGCGACTAAGCAAGTTTCAGTTCTTCCTGTGCATAAACACTAATTACGGCCGGAAGGCACTATTGTGAAAGTCATCAATCAACTCAATCGGATCTAGTGATCGTGTGGTAGTCGTTTGCTCACTTCAGGTCTAGACACACTTAATTCGATTTTTGTATGATTTGTTGTTATACGAAATTTCATCCGATGTTTGGCGTAAGCAGTTGACGGAAAGGTCTTCCACAGATTTCGAACCCATACGACTTAGCTTTTTATCGGTTGTTTTGCAAAGCATCTCACGATTGTTTTCTAAAATGCCGCACGAAGTGACGTAGCTTTAGCCTACGTCACTGTACCGTACGTACAAAAATCGCATTGTATTCTGTGTAAACACTTTTTCCTGTTGGCAAAAAATAGGCTTGCAAACAACTTTCCAAATATTACAATGTCCGTAGTAATTGGTGGTAAATTTGATTTGGAATAGGCTCCACGTATGTATTACTTTCCCCACTTATTTTGCAGGAATCCAAAGTTATATTTCTTGAAGATTTAGCTTCTCATTTCGGATTACGCACGCAAGAAGCAATTGACAGAGTTCAAGATTTGTTGAAACAAGGCAGTTTAACAGGTTAGCAATAGTATATTGTAATGTATACTAACATCATTTGAATGTAAGCGAGTACTACACTGATAGATGCAGTATTTTAAGCGCGAAAGGTACGTCCTTAATGCTCCTTTTGATTACGGGACAATTTTGAAAATGCTAACATTTGTGCTGCCGGCCAGCTTGCGTAGTTGCTAAGAACCTCGCTACCGGTGCAGTAGGTTCGATACCCGGGCCATACTGATCGAATGCCATGCAGTGTCATAAACTGTTCGCCACCGCTGCGATGTTTCGTCGGAGCTGTGTATTAGTATTTAGTCGCATATTTATCTCCTATCACGAGAAATTGATCAAAGCGCTATAATGAGCTCGCTTAGAAGTTGCCGGCCATCTGTCTACCACACCAAGATAGGTGAATCCCGTCAACTTGCCTTTCCCAAAGGCACAACAAGTAAACTTGCCGGCTTGTTCTCCACACTATCCATTTGATCCCGAGCGTTAATCAGGAAAGCTGTGACTACCAAGTTTAAAGTCATTGGTTTGACCCAACTCTGAATCAAACGAGTCTAGCTCTCGACACAGACGCTCTTACCACTCGGTCATTTGAGCTGTTGCTCCGGAGATGGGCCTCGCCGCTCGTAACACACTTCGGCGTAGTAATGCAGATTTGATTTTTTTAATAGGCCAAAATGCTTGCAATCACTGTAACATGAGATTTAAGCTTTGTTAACTTGTTATCTAACTATAAAGTCATTGATAAGGTTTGGTTAAATAATATCTGATACGACTTCATAAAATTTTAACTGCAGTATTTGTTCAATAATCGTTATTGTTAATTGATGATGACGTAGCATTGGTGCTTCCCAAACCAACTACTTTTTACCTTGCAGTGTAAGGTTTGTAAGACTTAGAAATGGTAGTCACCAAGCTGGTAGAAAATCTACTACAATTTTCTTCATCAAAAATGTTACTTTTGATTTCACATTTTTTGTTTCAGGTGTAATTGATGATAGAGGAAAATTCATATATATTTCAGTGGACGAACTTCAAGCTGTCGCTGATTTCGTAAAGCGACGTGGACGAGTTTCGATCGCTGAACTTGCTCGTGTTAGTAATACTCTTATCAATATTAAACCAGATCAAGATTTGACTTTATCGAGCTGAGAGTTTTTCAAGATATTTCTGTGCAATATTGTTTTGCTTGGGTGGACTGAAAACTGGCCCCAGTGTTGTGAGAGAAGTTTTATCTTGTTTTTTTGGTGGTTTCATAGTGTTTTGAAACAGAGCTTTTTAGCTTTAATAGTGACATTTGTCGAGAGGAATCTTGCGGTATTTGATTTTAAATTTGTGATGAAATTCTACTTTCACTCTTTGTGTTGAGCTTGACACAGAAATTACGTAGCATACTATTGCACCTAGTCCTAGAACGATAGTAACTCTTTTTTAGGTGTAAAGCTGCAGACTACAGACAGAAATGTTAGGTCAAAAAAGGATACTCGCCTCTTTTATTTCTTGATTGCATAAGTAGATCCAGCGCTCTTCCTGAGAAAAAATGCTGGTAGAAATTATGCATCATTGCTATTCTCGAGATTTCCTTTTTTACTACACGAAATAGATCTTCTCAGTTCAACATCTCCGTCAGCCGAGTGGTAAAAGAGTCTGCCTCTAGAGCTGTAGACTCTCGTTTGATTCAAAGTTTGGCCAATTGGTATTCGTAGCCTACCGTCTGGACGCTCAGCATGTATTGTACAGTAGGATGTTTCATTTTTTCACCATTTTCGATTTGAAACACGTTTGGGGTCGCATGTGCTAGAGTTTTTGACACTGATCAAAAATATCAACTTGATTTTGGATTGTGCCGTTATTTTGAGGTTCCAGCGCGCGTTTGAAGTGACGTCATAAGGGATTTTCCCGCTTATTGCGTATCTCGAAAACGGCACACGCTAGAAAGCTGGGAGTGGTGTCAAAATGCGCGGAAGCATCGATTTTCTATACCTTCACTGAAGACCCAAAGTGCCTATCTGCTTCAGAAACAAAGTTATTTGAAAAAAATTGAAATTTCGGTCATTTTCAGAAGATGTGCGCATTTTGTTAACTTAACTCCCTGCATTATGCCTAATCCTTTTCATATTTGATCTCGAAATCTTTTATGTTGCATAATGTCACCACAATAATGTTGGAAAACATCATTTAGGTACACTTCACGGTCAGCATTTGACAGTAGAGCACGTAACCGTAGCTCAGTAGGACTCGCCTGCTTCAAATTAATGCAGTTTTTTGTTCAACCGTCCTTTTCAGCTTGCCGATCTTTTGTTTGTTTGCTCTGTTGTTCCGCAATCATTCTTATTCAACGAGATCTTTCGGCTTGGTATAAAACTGAACCCTAATTGGCAAATCTTGTACTCAAGTATTACCTAAAGCTCGCATCACATTGGCTATCCGCAAAAACGTTACGTTGAGCGAACACGCTGAAGTGCAACCATACACCCGAACGGCAGTTCAAACGGATTCTTCGTTGCCACTAGTAAACATCAAATCAAGCCTAGTGAAGCGAGCTACCCAAATAAAGCATTTTGTCACGACGCAAAGCAAAGATGCTCCTTGCATCCCTTGACAAAACATATGAGCACAGTTTCGCAAAACGGTTAAGCATAACGAGTGAACAAACAAAAGATCGGCAAGCTGAAAAGGACTGGTGAACAAAAAAACTGCATCAATATGAAGCAGACAAGTCCTATTAAGTTACGGTTACGTGCTTTACTATGCAATGCTAACCGTGAAATGTATATAAATGATGTTTTTAACATTTGTGTGATGGCATTATACCAGGGCTGAAGAGCTGGAACTCGGAGCCCCAGAGCCGAACATTTTTAATGGAGCCAGAGCTGCAGCCTTAATTTGCATTTGTTGTGGGGCCAGAGTTGGAGCCGTGAAAGAAACAGTTAGTTCTAGCTCTGAATGGTAAAAAACTTGACCAGAACGAGCCTTCAATTTTTGGCTGCCCTCCAGAAAAATAAAACAAATAATTTTTTGATTCTATGACCATTAGTTTTTTTTCTTATTGCCTAGTGCAACGACACAAAAGTTTGCATATTTGCAAATTTTTCTAGGCTTGAGATAGTATCTATAGCTGAGTGATATGTGATCTTACATACGATGTCGCTTTATTGTTTTAATCATACAGCAGTGAGCTCATACTGATTTTTTGTTTACCAATAGTTGATTAACAAGCTGCTACACACGTTAAATTTGACAAACTTGTAATTGTTTTCTTTGCAAGTCAGCTGGATACTATATCTTGAATAGCAATGACAATATCTTCATACTTAAAGATAGCAAGTTTAATGCATTAATCAACACCTATATTTTGCATTCATCATGATGCAGATGACTTTCATAGTTGTCAGAAAAATTTCTTTTTTCTAATTGTATTTAAATACAAATGTGCTTTTACTTTAATATGGCTGATTTGCCGAAATCTCAAACATAGTTTGGTTCATTACGCTCTATATGTTACCACTTACCGGTGTTCAAGCTTGCGTATTTTTGTTCATATAACTTACTACATTCCGATTATTTACAAAAAATTCTTTAACCCTAATGGCCTGAGTTTAAGACTGAAACAAATCTTTGCCGACTTTGTTTTGTGGAGCCGGAGCTGAAGCCAGAGCCGCGCTTTAGATGATTTAGCTCCAGAGCGGGAGCCAGACAATTGCTGCAATGGCTCCCAGCCCTGCATTATGCAACATAAAAGATTTGGAGATCAAATATGAAAAGGATTAGGCATAATGCAGGGAGTTAAGTTAACAAAATGCGCACATCTTCTGAAAATGACCGAAATTTCAATTTTTTTCAAATAACTTTGTTTCTGAAGCAGATAGGCACTTTGGGTCTTCAGTGAAGGTATAGAAAATCGATGCTTCCGCGCATTTTGACACCACTCCCAGCTTTCTAGCGTGTGCCGTTTTCGAGATACGCAATAAGCGGGAAAATCCCTTATGACGTCACTTCAAACGCGCGCTGGAACCTCAAAATTACGTCACAATCCAAAATAAAGTTAATATTTTTGATCAGTGTCAAAAACTCTAGCACATGCGACCCCAAACGTGTTTCAAATCGAAAATGGTGAAAAAATGAAACATCCTATTGTACAGGGCAGTGTGTAAAACAAGCCAGCGAGTTTACTTGTTGCGCCGCCAAGAATGGCACTCGCGAGATTTCCCCATTTTGGAAATTGGAATAGTAGACAGATGGCCGGCAACTCCTAAGCGTGCGCATTATAGCGCTTTGATCTTTGTCTTGTGATAAGATAAACCATTCAATATGTAACTAAATTCACGCGCTACACCCAGTTGTAGGACGTAGGTTAGTGGAAAAGAGACGCATTTAGGTGAAGCTTAGTGCTGGTCCGCCAATATGGTGAAGTCTACATATAACATCAACCTTTCCGCTGCAAATTAGCTATGATCTCTAGCATTACGTGTTAGCTTCATACCATTGCGGAATTATTCTAGTACGAAAACAGGCTGTGCGAATTCATTTATTAAGTACCACCACACACGATTGTACCTTGCTAATAAAGCCCAATCTTTTATAAACGATTAGAAGGAAAACTCCCTAAAAAAAACTTGCACACAACAATGTGGGATATCAACAACACTCAACGCAACTCAGTACAATAATCTCAATCGCGTCAATACAGAGAAAATTATTACGGAGACGCGATAAAAAGACGCGAAATATGCGTCTGCTCGGTCACAGTGGAACAAATTGACAAGAGTGGCGAAATTAGAGCTAATGCTGCAGAGGAAGTCTTTGAACCACAGCTAGAGCTAATTTTTGCTTTAGTAATAAAATTTTAACATGCAGTAAATTAACAACAACTGTTATAGTACCGGTACATAGCTTATTTTTGCTCAAATTACAACAAACAACCAAGAATTGACGAAAAACCAAGACTTTTTGACGAAGTTTCAGCAGACAATAACTTTTTCGTGGTTCAGAATTAACTACTTCATACGCAATTGCAATGATCAAACATAGTTTGAATTAGAAGTTAGCATAAAAAAAAATCAGCAAGAAACATGTTAGTAAAAGAATAATAAAGCAAATTAGTTAAATGCCGAAACAAAACGATTTGTAACTTATTCATCATTATCATCGGAATCTCCCTCCTCGCCCAGTCGTTTGAAAGCCATGTGCCGGTAGTGGTCAAGCCAACCATCTATGAGACGGGTCAAGGAAGGTGGCCTTTTGCCTGGTCGCTGTCGAGCCATCAGAAATCCGTCATCCGTATCATAGCAATCTAACCACTCAAGCAGGATCTCCTTTCGTTGTTCCTCGCTGTTTCCCTATTAAAACGCATTGCAAAATCAATTAGTCTCATTAAATCTGCGAAGTCTTGAGCGAAAAGTTGCTCGTAAGGTTGATAGCTCTTCCAAAGGCACCGTAAGAAACATCTTTGTTTTTCGACCCAGACAGTCAACAGTAGTGTGCCTTGAGTTAATCAATTGCAAAATGATGATTAGTCCAATCTTTATGATTACAATACCACTATTTGTTAACGAGTGGCGTGAAAACATTTATTACACATATTAATGTTTGAACTTCAAAATATCATAATCGTTTGTGCTTGAACTCGTAGCTCAATAGACATAAAATTAAGTAATAATTTCTATATTGAGGAAGACATTGCTAAAGAGTTTTCCAAGTATTAACCCCTAGCACTACACAGTGAAATAATCAACATCAAAAACCCACAGAATGAGCACACGAGCTTGCCAAATGATATCAAATGCCCAATATAAGCCTTCTTTCAGTATTTTTAAATTGATACATGTAAGAATAAACTATGAACAAAATGAAACAGATACTATGCAAGCCATATATTCATTTCCAAGCAGAAACCAGCATTCTACATTGGCATGGCTAATTGGCAGAAGGCAATGAGCCATTGTGCCTAAGTTGCCAATTCAGAGAAGGAAAGCAGAACAGTAGTAACACAAAGTGTATTTTCTAGGATAAAATGTGGTCAAATTGTTCTCCACGACTAAAACCACTTGAAGATTTTTAAAAGGCTACAACAACTAAAGCACTTCCATGATTGCTACAGAAAGACTTAAGTGTTAGACACGAGTAGTTTAAAGAGCACAATAGCACACCTCTCCTTTCGCTGTGAAGTGAATTGGTAAAATTTTCCCATCACTGTCTACGAGAGGTAAGTATTTGACGGAGTTGAACGGATTTCGATGACGAGATCCGGAACGGATTTCCTAAAACAAGGTATAAATTTCAAACACCTTAACTCACAAGCATTCAAAGCTGTCGACAGTTCATAGAGATTACTATTTACTTAAGCTTCAAAAACAGTGTTTTTCATACAAGCAACTTTTAACAGACTATAATAACACTTTTTACGTGAAAAATTTTGGAAAAAATAAACTGATTATACAAAGTGAGATTAATAAACCGCCTGTTTTCAAACATTCAATAAAGTTTAGCAAAGCAATGGTGATTTTACTGTATGGTTAAACTCACGAAGAAAACAATTTTGATATCTATTCAAGTATTTGCACTTCACAGTTAAGCAAAATTTCACTGATAGCTTCTACGCTAAAACACGTTTTTCCAAAACATTCAACAAAATATTAGATGCATAGCAAACCAAAGCATTTCATTAATGAATTACATTTCACCATGATTGCTTGGTCAATTGTGACCATTGGTCAATGACTATAAACTTAACCGTCAAAAAAATACTACTTCCACAATGCATAGTACCTATATTTTGCTTAGGGTACTTGGCAGTGATGTGTTTTGAATGCGGATTAAATTAAATTTGATATGTTTAATTTAGTAAGTGACCACACAAAACAAAAATGACACTGCAACTTACGTAATTTACAGGGTCACGAATTTCGAAAGTCAAAAGAGCTTAACACAAACCACAGAGGTAACCTGGAGGAGTGTTACAACAAAAACACCTGGTGAACTTCCTGTGGTGTCTACTAAGCTGCTCAAGATTATTTCAACTAGTAAGTGTCAATAATTGAATGACCTCAACTGACGCACTATGTAATCCATTATTGATATGAATCACTCGACGCTGTATTGCATGCCTATTGCAACTTTACAACTCAACGTTACTTTTCAACATCATTAAACAACAGTGACTGATGTTAACTTAATAGTAGCATGAACTGGTACATGAATCTCAATAACAACAACCATATTCTAAAATTCGATTAACAGTTTCTCATCCAAGCTTTTAATTTTCTAACAAAAAAGACTGCAGCAACAGAAAACCTCTTAAAAAAATGCTTTAACCTGCGTAAGACCTACCTTTGAGTCATCTTCCATGGTCACAAGTGCCGTAAAGTGACCTCGGGTATAGCCCAGCGCAATTGGACTTGTGTAACAGAAGGATTGGTCCCACAAGAAAGGCAGATAAACTCCTAAAAACAGTAGTAATAAGAGTGAATGGACATTAACAGTAAAAATCAGCGTTTAAATAAATACCGGTACATCACGTTTTCAAAACTAGAAGGCCACAAAAGCACAGAAATTAACACTAAAAAGGTATCCCGTAGCAGAGGGTTACAGGGTGCCTGGTTATATACGCAAGAATGGAAAGTGGGAAGAAAAATGTGCCGAAGTAACATACCATAATAATACGTTAAATTCTCTGAAATACAGTAAACAGAACACCTTTTGAAGGATAATCAGATTGCTTTCCTCAGAACTGAAACTAACACGTTTTGCTATTGCTAGCCATGCATAGTATGTGACGATTTTTCTTCTATTGATCGGTACGCGAGCTATAATTAGGTTCAGTACAACGCAGAAAGATTACTGACACTTAGTAAAGCCAGAACTGCGTGTAATCTGATACATACATTCAAGATCTTGACTGGACTGATATAGTAAAGCTTTCAAGTTTGTATACCAATTAGAACTTGGCGTCGTCTTAATGCAGAGCTTAGAAGCCGTGTAAGTTTATAATAAAGAAGATTAATCAAGTTTTCGACAATTTTTGAAGTCTCAAATTCACTTAACCGCATCTTTTTGAATATTTAAACAAAATACCAACCACTTGTCATGAGTATTAGCAAAGCTTTAAGCACTTTTCAAACTCATAGACACCCACCCTGAAACTTGGCAAAACCCAGTGTATCTCCACGGAAACTTTTGAGGTATTTGATTCCATAGACGATGATAGGACGGCGTAGAATGTGGGACAATACGAATACGTGGCAGTGCTCAAGAGAAGCACCAGGCTAAATGAAAAAGTAAGGTTGATGATTTCCATAAAGCCTAGCTGCCATCCACAGTTACAACAGCAGAACAAATCAGTAAAATTAAACTCCAAAATACGACAAATCGTTAACTGATTGTGATGGAACACAACAAAACTGTGTACTTAGCAATTAAACACTTTTGGCGCTTAAAAATACTGTGCAATGGCATCTGGCGTACTGCTCACGTTTATGCACCATAGTCACTAATACTGCAATATTTGGTAAAAAAGGTTACCTGCTGCGCTAAAGAATGAATGAATGCCCAATCTTGCAAACACTGGCGTTCTGTTAAAGAATAGCCGATCAGATCAGCTTGCTGCAATTCCCAATCTCTCCAACGTTTGTAGAAACTGAAAAAAAAAATTAAATAATGTTAAAGCCATACGCAGTAAGGTTTTCCACATAAAAACGTCACTGATTATGTTGATGTTTGGTGGTAGAGTTAGACAAAGAGTTAGAAACTTATGAAAGAGAAACTGAAAGTGATATCTGGGTTGTAGTCGTCAAGGGGCAGTGTGATTGTTGATATGAGTTACAAAACTTAGCTTCGTCTGCAAACAGTTGAAACTACTGTCTTTAATCACCGCACTAGTAGAAAAATTTGATCTTTACAATAGTAGACCGCTGTATGGAAATGAGAACTGTCTTCGCAAATTGGTTGAAAAGACAATAAAATGCTGCAACTGGTTAGATATAACAACTCACACTTAAGATTGGGAAGCTAATGAAACTTAGCAACAAAAACAAGGTAGGGAGACTTGGCAACATTTTTTACATACTCTCAAATAGGCTTACATCGGCATCACTGCTCTCATCAAAGCGAATATGAGTCAATCCAGCTTAATTATTCCAGGTTAAGTTGGACTTGTGAGGGTAAGGTAAAAATCAGTCCCTAAGCAAGTTGATAAAAAACGCGAAACTCTCAATATACTAGAAATTAATTCCGTCACAACCAAGCTTTATCAATGAATGCTCGAAGCTTCCAACCATTGTAATGTACAGTGTACTGTACATTGAAATCTATCGAAGTTAATTACATAATCAGTCAGATACACCACTATTAAATGACTACGAAACAAAACAGCTTAGTCATGCTGCGATTGCACGAATGACTGGGCAAATTTAGATCTTGAAAACTATCATAAACGTAATCACAAGTTTGCATTATCGCGCCATTAGCATTATTATTATTTAACCTATCAATAAACAACCTTGAAAACAAGGACTTTCATTCAACTACCGCACAAAAGTTTTTAAAAAATTTGAAGACTACAAGAACCTCTAAAAAGTTTTGGTAGTTAATTATATATTATTTAAATCTAGTGCTTTGCGTAATATTTAAAAAATTTGGTTATTGAAACCACTAGTAAATGTTTTGGGATACGTTTATGTTGTCCCACTACTACCACAACACATAAATCAACACATGAATTCGTAACAATTGAATGCCGATGAAGAAGGAATAAAAAACAACGGTCATGAAAACGCTTTTCGATTCAGCAGCCAATAACAAGAAAAGTAATTGCAGTCTCTCGGAGTACACCATAGATCAATAGCTAATAGTCTTCATACAAATCCATTCATTACGAACGACACATATAATCGAAACAGAGCAATCATTAAATAAATTCCATTTAAAATGAAACGCAACGCTTTACATAGGTTACTATGCAAATGTATACCTCTAATATTCTGTGATGTCACAAAATCAAAGCCTAAATTAAAATGTCAAACTGCTTAAATAAGCATGATCAAGTAACCATCTTGCATTCACACATATCTCAGTATGGCCGCACACCTAAACCAAACCAATATTTTTTGCATTTTCATCAATAATTAATGCATTTAACTTAAGCCACAATATGTCAGAATTTCAGATATTAGAAACGTATGAAAAAGCGCATCTCGTATTTGCGCCTACAGTTTGGTAAGGCAACTACATTAGATTAGCTCAGTGGTTCATAACCTTTTTCTCCCAGCGCCCCCTTTCAGAGGTTTACTTAGTCTACCGCCCACATGTCCAGTGGCGTACCAAGAAATTTTAAAGGGGGAGCACAAATTCCATATTTTTTCAAGCGAATTTTTTTCCCGAACTAATTTGATGCTGATTGAGAAACAAGTAAGAGTCTAGGGGGGTCCGGGAGCATGCTACCCCGGAAAATTTTTGAAAATCTATATGCTGTAATGGCTATTTTAAAGTTTTTTGAATAATTTTCGGGCAAACATTTTGTTTAAATTTTTTGACTCTAATACTGAGTGCTTCGCCAAAATATGATGCATTTTGTTCGCACATTTTCGATTATGCGTGTTTAAGGCGTAAGATTTATTGCTATCGAAGAGGTGCGAACATCAAAAACATTTTTGAAAATGGCTGGTGGGAGGATACATACCCCTCATCTTACCTCCCTGGATCCGCCCCAGGCCATAAGCTACAGAAACCATCGAAAAAATCTGACCTGTCGGTATTTCAATCACTTGAGAACATTAATTTTGTTCTTTTTTACTAAAAGGCAGAGTCAAAAGGAGAAGGCCATGGCACAATGCCCCCCCAAATACGCTCCAGCACATGTCCTATTTTCCACAAAAATCAATGAAGAGCAAAAAACAGATCATCACGTCCACAGAAGTTCCTACTTTTCTTTTTCAGCCCTGGGCTAGCAGGTTTACAGATCTACAGAGCACGTGTATATATATATATATATATATATATATATATTGATCATGACACAAAATATCTTCACACCTTCTGAATGTAACGCCCCCCAGAGCGCTCCCTGAGTATTTCCGTCCCTCTTAAAAGTTATCAGCGCCCACAAGGGGGCGGTAGCGCCCAGGTTAAGAACCACTGGATTAGCTTATCTGTAACAAAAGCGGACGTTCACAGCAACGATTGGGATAATTTACTGAATGCGCAAAAAGCTTTGATTTGGTAAAAATAAAGTCTTTAAAATTAGACAATCACGAACCTGTGCTGGTCGCTAGACACCCAAAATAGCAAGAGATAAATACTTCCTTGTAAATATGCGTAGTAGTAAGATAAAGTAATCTCACTTTGCTCTGTCAATGATCTTTCAGGAGTAAATTATGGGAGTAGCTGAACTTAACGAAAATGTGTATTTCCTAACTTGACTCAATTATGATTCACTTAATCGAACAAAGTTTTTGAAACAGCAGCGACGTGTTTTCCTGGCTAATTAGCACGAACTTGAAGCACATATTATGTCAGCACACAGCAATTATTGATCAACAAATAAAGCTACAACATTTTACATAAAAATTCCTAAAAAGTTTGCATGTATTCCCTGAAAAGTTTTCATTAAGTTGACCAAGGCTACCAAAAAGTACAGCAAAATCGAAAAGCATTCCTTTTATTTGACTTTGTTTTCACGTTCTACATGACAAAATATTGCCAATAGACTAAATGTAAGATTTACGCTTGCATATCACCAAAAACTAATATTGTACAGAATGACACACTTCTCCATGACTCTTCTACACTTAATGACTTGATGTATAACAACAAGCGTAGTAGCTATAAATTTTGTTACATTGTAGTGTGACCCAATCAGAAAGCGAACTTAGATCTTGTAACTGAAAATAAGACGCTTCCAAGATGCGCTACGGGCCGAAAAGTGGCAAGTAATCCACTAACGATACACTGTTCTCCACAAAGTAGTACTATACCGGTATGCGGAAAATTTTATCATAAATAAATATATAACTGAATAAATTAATGATATACGTGTCTGGTAAGCTAGTCAAATCAGCTAACTAAGTTGAACGACTATGACTTGTAGATGTTTCCGAGGTATCAGTGAAACAGCTTCAAAAGCAATGGTTTTCAGATTGGACCCTCTGACTTGTAAATTCCCTACATTTGTTGATGCAATAGTCACGTCATAGAATATCACGCGTTCGTGCCAAATTGCAAGTAGAGCGATGTAGCACGTGACAATAAAACGCTTTGTTTATTCAACGCTACACTTCAATGCGCCTACGTTTTGTTCTAGTAGAGCAGTTTTAGCCTGCGTTGTTACCTGTTCCTTATCCTGTATTTGACTGGTAAAAGGTAATGCTGGTATGTAAGCTTTACGAGCAACTACCGAGCGGTAAAAAACAGCTATTGAGCGGTCAAGAAACTAGGTGTACTTCCAGGCTGGGTTATTACTAAATTAATGCCCTGCTTGGCTGTCATCGGTGGTTATTATATACTGTTTTGTCCGTAATCCTCTCGTACAGACAAGAACTCTTGTTAGGGATCAAAATGGGCAACTCGAAAACATCAAAAAAATCTGTAGGAAGCACGGTATTTGTGAAGTATACGAACTTCTAACATTGAACTTTGTGCTTGAAATGTTAGCTTTTTTTCCAAAAACTATGGGTTAAATTCAAGATTAACACCTAAAAATGAAAAATAATTTGCGAGATGCATGATATTGTAGATGCAAGAAAATTATGACATCTGGAGAAAAACTACAACCGCAAACCACTGAAATAAAATGTCGACGTTCAGTTTCAAACAACCATAAACAGATTACTGATATATATACTAACTCAATCACAATAAATAGACCAGGTTGATAAGGAAAAACTTTTCGCAAGACTATTCTACATCTATCATGGGGCAGTAGAATAACTACGGTCTAGCATAGTACAGGCAGAGCAACTCAATTAGACATCATTTCACCAACTTCAATTTCAGTAAAAAACAGCTTAGCTTAACCGTTAGTGACGTCACATCATTAATTACAATAAGCGGATTGCGAGGTCGTCAGCGTTGCGTGTATATGTAAAATGCAAATAGAAAAGCAATGGCATTTTGTACTACATTTCTGCTGCTGAAAAGGCTAGCAATTCGCTCGTAGCAGTAACAATAGTATATCGCCTCTGGCTGAGTTTAGATTCGACATTTTTGTTTCTACTTTGTCGAGGTTACCTTGTAGCACAATCCTGCAAACTTTCCGACATCGCATTTCTGAGCACGTTATCTCGGTCAAACACACCCCAGGTAGCTTGTAGTACGGAATCTAGGAGGCAATCCCCAGCTGAACGATTCCATAATGCATATAACCTATTGCTACAATCCTCAATTCTTAAAAGGGACGGAGACCAATTAATGGCAGACTCCTCTTCCAATTCTAAAAACAAAGCATTGCTGCATACCATTTTGAATCAATTTGGCTCTGGCAAAAGTAAAGAACAAAGTAACTACACCCTAAAATTAAACAGTAAGCCTAGCTAGTAAGAAAGCGGAATCTACCATCGCCCACCACTAGTTTAACTGTTCAACTATTCATAATAACGAAAAGGGTATATAAGTTTTAATCCCAGGGGCGTGAAGTTTTTAGACTTCCTTAATAGTACTTTCGTAACCATGAAAACAGAGTCGAAATTACTTTTCCAAGTACACTATTAGCAGTGAATAGTGAACTATAAAGTAAATAAACGCTAAACAAGCAGTAACTGATGATTATCATTTATTACAACCAGTTCAAGCTAGTTATAGTTTTCACAACAAATCGAAAATACAAAACGCAGCAACGCTAATTGATGAAAATCTACTATTAAGCTGTTGTTGTTTTACGAAAATGAAAGAAAATGTGGAAACAGTTTCATAACGGCAGAGCACATTTAATTAGACCTTAATATTCTCAGTAGTAATTAGTTAATGTTTTACTAATTTGTCATCACGACTGGATTAAAAAGAACAAAATAATGCAGTTGTTTCAATTGCGTTGAAACGCACCGTAAAAAATATTGATTTTTACCGACTAGTACAGCTAGGATAAGCGGATTTATGCTGAAAGGGCTCATAAATTCAGCTAAAAATCAATCACATCAGCAACGGTATTTCGGCTATTAGCATTAAACGCTGTGTAGCTCGCAGCAATGCATCAGCGCCAACAACTACGTGCTAAAATACAACAGCACTTCACGGGCTAGATGGGATAGTAGGCCTATGTGTGACCACAAAAGCAACTCCATATTAAGCCAAATGGCGATGTATCGCATCAAAATCGACACCGTCAACAGTGCAATTAGAGAAGTACTAGCATACTAATGAGTTGGTATTGCTGAAGATAACTTATATCAGTTATAACTAACGGTATAAGCTTTAGAAATGCGGACACAAAAATCTCCAAGTCAAACTTGCAACGACCAGTTTCTAACGACCGATATAAGTATATAAATCATTGCGTATCAATTCGAGTAAAAATAGATTGTTACTTATGGATCACATCGTTCTTTCAGAAATACGACTGTAAATTTATTTTAGAACATTACCAGCAGCCACATTTATGTTAAATTATCAACCATGTTTAGATTTACCTTTTTGAACATCTTGATCTAGAAGTTCATTGAATAAAAGTTGTTGAATAGAAGAAGGTAAATCACAAATCTCTGTAACAAAAAAAATTGACCAAAAAACTGTCATTTCTGGTAAAAGCTTAATCATTAGCAAGCCTGACACTGGATATTTAGCAAGATTGACAATGGTAAAAAAAAAAAAAAAACAATGTAAAAGGAAGTATTGAATTCAAATGACGGGTGCAAAGCGTTATGCTGTATACTGCATAACGGGCTAATCAGCATTTATAGCCAAATTAAAATGAAACAGCTTAAAGAGAAAAATATAGCTACAGTAATTTTTAAAACTAAACGTTTCGACGTTATATTCAGCTGTTATTACAAGCAGTGTAAGCAAGGCATTATGAAACTGAAAGGGCACTGCTGATGATGACCGCTGAATCTATGTTGTCGAAACGACCAGTTTTAAGATTTATTGCGGCTTCACTTTCCTCCAGCTATTTACTGTATTCTAAAATCAAACATCACGGGGTTTTTCTCACTACTTAACATTGAAATGACGAACCAAGAAACCCTGTGTAGTGACGGTAGTGGGGATATATCATCTTTTAGCTGGGAGGAACGGACACAAACGCACACGATCACACCACTGAGCGAAACCCGGCATTTGAGCGCGAGACATCTGGGCGCCAATATTTGGGAGCAAGGACATTTGGGCGCGAAATACGTCCGCGTGCAAACGCATTTTTTATCAACTTTTTGTTAGTTTTTTTTTTAATTAATGACGATTATTTTCCGTTTTCAACGATCTTACAGAATAAATTAAGATGTGTTAATTAACGGTAACGTATATCGCAAAAGATAGAGCATCAAGTAAAGGTCAAGTTAGCGATAGATAAAGATTCATTTCTACGCAAAATTGTCAAGCAGCCTGAGAAAGTGATTACAAGTTTTAGATTTAAAAGGAAACTGTCCACGCAATATAAGACAGCGAAATAAAAAAAAATTAATAAGATGCTTAACGCAGTTGTGATTTGTAAATTGAAATGGATTCATATTGTAAAGAATGAAATAAATTACGAGTCAGCTGCTATTTACACACAAAAAATATGATCCATTTCATTCGTATATTATATTGATTAAGTACCTCTTTCTGTTCATGGAAATCGCATGCCCACCTTGACAGGTCTAAAAATTGTAGCGCAAGCAATCGCTTTCGCAGAGTTCCAAAACCATTGTTTTCGAGAAGCCACCCGTCGAGATTAAAGATTAAACGGGCGCTTGCAGCAAGGTGTTGAATTTTAAGTTTTAAAATTAAGGAAATAAACAAAAGATCTAAAAATTAGAACATTTTTGTTGCAATGTTCTCGAACGACGGAAGCGCGTGAGAGTAAGATAATTGCAACGACACGGTAATGAGTGATTAATATGCAGCAAATTTTTAATGAAAACGTAAGGTACTCCTTTAAAAAAATATCATGATTTTAAAAGAGGTACTTGATCAATCTAGTATACGAATGAAATGGATCATATTTTTTGTGTGTAAATAACAGCTGACTCATAATTTATTTTATTCCATCAAACATGAATTCATTTCAATTTACAAATCACAACAGCATTAAGCATCTTATTATCATCATCATCATCCAGTTTTAATCCGGTTTTTCCTCGTGTCCGAAGGTGGCCGGATGCACCTCATTCCTTCAGCAATCGCTCCCACTCCCTCTCTCCATCTCGCGCGATCTGTAGCTTCCTCCACCCTCAACCCAATCTTCTTTATATTGTCTTCGACTTGTTTTTTCCATGTTTGCTTCGGCCGTCCTCGTTTTCGTGGTCCATTCACTTCAAACATCATTGCCTTCTTCAAAATGCTCTCATCATCCCTCCTAACCACATGTCCATACCATCTTACTCCATTCGCTTTAGCCATTTTATCTAAAGTTTCCTTCAGACCCAGCATTTTCATCAGCTCCTCAGTATTCTTTCTATCCACTAGTTTTACTCCACACATTGATCTCACCATAGCTCTTTCAGTTCTTCTCAAAATTACCATCTCATTTTCCCTCAAACACCATGTCTCACTTCCATGTAACATTGCTGATCTTACGCAACTACGATACACCAACCATTTCATTTTCAAAGAAAACCTTCTCCCAAGTAACAACTCTCCGCATTCTCTAAATTTCATCCATCCGATCCTTACTCTTGCAGTCACTGCAGTTTCACACCCACCACTAGCATTCAGCCTATCTCCAAGATAACAGAAACCCTTCACAGTCTCCACTTCATCACACAACACCTACACTGGTTCTTCCTTTCCGTCTCCAATATCTTCACATCTTCTACATACAAACTGTTGTGCAAAACTGCAAGATACTTTGTTCATTTTGGTGCATCTCGCATGAAGCCACTTCTTACAGAGCGTGCACCACACCGCGTTTGACACAACTCTTTTCCCACATACTCCACGCGGATCCACCCTGCTACGCACAACCTCCCCTTCTGCACCACTCACCATCATCTTAGTTTTTCTAATATTTATTCTCAATCCCTTGCTTTCCAATGCATCTCTCCACCTTTGGAACCTCTCCCTTAGATCCTCCAAATTTTCGCTCATCAGCACAAGATCATCCGCATACAAAATTTCATTCAATAGTCCCTCTCTTGCATGTTCTGACACTGCATCAACCACAATAGAAAATATCAACTGGTGGTAGCACAGACCCTTGATGCACACCAACCCTTACCTTAAATTCCTCCGAAAAACCCGATCCAACTCTGACTTTCGTCCTTGAACCCTCATACAAGCTCATTACTGCTTTCACCAACACTTCTGGCAAGCTTTTCTTTCTTACTGCCCATTTCACCACTTTTCTGGGAACCCTATCAAACGCTTTTTCCAAGTCCACAAAACACATGTACAGCTTTTTCTCTCTTCCACGAAACTCCTCTTGCATCCTTCTCAAAATAAACAAAGCATCTGTCGTGCCCTTCCCAGGCATAAAGCCAAATTGCATGTCATCAACCTTCACTAATTCTCTTCTCTAGCACTCTCTCGACTATCTTCATTGCATGCTCCAGCAGCTTTATTATTTCGCTGCTTCTTTTTTATTTCGCTACCCTATAGTGCCTGGACAGTTTCCTGTTAAATCTAAAACTTTTAATCACTCTCTCAGGCTGGTAGACAATTCATCGTGAAAATGAGTCTTTATCTATCGCTAACTTGACCTTTACTTTGCTCTATCTTTTTCGATATACGTTACCGTTAATTAACAAATTTTAATTTATTTTATAAGATCGTTGCAAACGGAAAATAATTGTCATTAACTAAAAAAAGTAACAAAAAGTGGATGAAAAATGCGTTTGCACGAGGACGTATTTCGCGCCCAAATGTCGGGGACCCTCACTGAGCCCCATTTTCTTGGGAAATTGAGGCCATTTTGAATTCTTTTCAGCGTAGTCCCAACATCAAAAGGTCGCCTTGCATAGCATATGAATACTTGACTTCATTATGGCGAATAAATTATGTTAGAACAACCAAGATAGGACCACATTGGGTGATAAGTAGTATCCAACCGCTGACCAGTCTGTCCAAAAAGCGGAAGACCAAGCAATAAAGCCACTTGTAAAGTGGCCTAACTGATATCACCAAGCAATTTGAGATAACACAGTGGCAAAGTCAATTAATCAAGGGACTGTTCTGCCAATTACACTTACTCGCTCCGAGCGTTATTGTCATGCTCAGGAAAGTCAACTGGACTCACCTATAGGCAATTGAAAAGTACAGCATTCAGATAAAAATCGGCAATGAAAATCTCCTTTAATTGTTCGTAGACTTGCCATGATTTCAAGTCGAATCAACTCCGCAACATCCGGACTAAGATGTGCAGGATTTCTTTTGAAACCTCTAGGAGCAATCTAAAACAAAACAAAAATTTACCATAGTTGGCTAAAAAGAAGTTACAATGCTGAAAATGTAAAATACTGCACCGGTACACGAAACTGAGACAAAAAAGGTGATCTAAACGGACCCTTTTTCCAAATCTCACTCTAATGTATTGTGTTGCGACTAGGTGACAAAACAAAACTATACAAGAACAACAAAAGAAAAAATATTGTTCAATACAAATCAGAGGCAAAGAACTTGAGAAATGGCGTTCGTTCGGATTTTGGGAATGACCAAATTCAAGACAAACGTTTTCATGCAAAAAGAAAAACAAATGCATAGTAAAATTGCAAATACGGTAAATAAAATTAGTTTTTAATTTCTTTAACTGCGGGCTACTCGAATTTAATTCAAAAGAATAGGTATGATTATGATTCAAAACCAGTTTGAAAAATTAGAGTTTTCACTTTCTTTGCATTGCATTTACAACATACGCTAGTTTTCCAATTGCTGACTAAATGCTTAGGACCAGGAATACAAATTAGCGATTGGTAAGGGTCAGACAAGTGCCAATTCAGTAACATACATCTTGTAAAACTCTTAAATACTTGGAGTACACTAATAGTTTTTAAATAATCTTGCATCAAAAATTCTTAGCACAAAATTACATGGTTAACGTTATCTCGCAGCCAACAAGTCAGATAGTTTAACTTAGGAAAAAACAGTGATAAATCTATGGTTAAAAGCTCGTAGCAAAAAGGGTATAATAACGAAACTGGCCTTGATTTTGCTTCAAAACCATTGTCCCAGTTATTGAACCCAAGCTGACATAATCATACTTCACTTAACGTATCATTGATAGGCCATTAAGAATTTGACACTTTCACCAAACAATTTATCAACTTGAAGGCAGAATGCCATCACGCTTTATTTGTAAAAAATTTGTAGCAATTTGTAACCTTTCCAAATATTCACTTGTCTGCATTGCAGTTTTCACTCAAGTGTCGTAAAAGGAAGGAAATTTGGATCAGCCATTTTTACACACCAAAACCGAAATATCCACGAATTAGTGGACAAGTGGCATAGTGCTCTAGCGCTGCTACGACTACAATCGCAAGATCATTGGTTTAACAACAATCCTAGCTTTGATATTGCATCCCTTAGATAGATTCAAAGTAGTAGAAGTCAAGAGAAAACCTTGGTAACAACAAATGCTAATCAAGTCTAGATTTGTCGTATCAAATCTGACTTTGAAAAACCATATCCAGGCGCAGAGTAATGAATTATCATGTATCAAGTATGTTACCTCTGGTGTTAGAAGCAATGCTAAAATGTTATGCCGTTGAAAGCGAATGGCAAGATGCACCAAAGTGTGACCCACATCAAAAGCTGAAGGACGATTTAGGGAATTAATTTCGTCTAAAGTCAAACACCGAGCAATATTCCCACCATGAGCCAAATATGTATCAACAGCTTCAGCATTGCCATCCACAACACCTAAAAACACAATAATCAGACTGTGGCAGTTCAATCAAGTCCTGGACTAAACAGTGATAAGGGCTTGGTAATAAGCATGACTGCAGCTGGTTTTCTCAATGTCCACAGACATGCTTCAAGTCAAACGCTTCGCTATTCTGTCCCATTTTTTGCTGTGGTTGACCTGCTCTTGGGTGGACGGCACAAAATTGAAAAACACATCACAAAGGAATATCCTGCTACTAGTCAATTTTTTATCCAAGATTGCACCATAATTCCCAAAAGATCAGATTGCAATTATTTAATAATCTTATAGTTTCACATCAATGCTAAAAATAAAGAAGCTGAACACATTTTTATCCAAAACGACATTGAAATCACGTTGACCTATCCTAACATTCTATTTTAGTGATGATTTTTGTTTTCTAGTTCAAAAAAGCATTTAAAGAAGCATCCCTATCCCAATAGATAATTGTACAACCTTTACATTCTAAAAATAATTATGCTATATACAGATAGACACATCAATCGGAACCAATAAATAATCCATTTAATAGCGTGTGATACACTATGCTACATACTCATAAGGCAAAGTCCCATTTCACAGTGGCACCATTACAAATTTACACAAGCACGTACGAAAGAAAGCAACCTTTATGATCAAAACGCCTTAAAAAGAAGGAATCGAGGTGCAACTTTTAACCCAGCTTAATTGCCACGCCTACTGTTTAAAGCCTTTTAACAGTTTTTTTTTGTTATAAGCCTAACCAAACAAGCAACTCAAAATAAAATGGACCAAAGAGTACCTAAAATACAATGTTGATACTGAAAAGCAAATCTGGATGCACAATGTGTCAATCTTTTTATAGTTTGTGCGCACAATGCTAAACATTCTGCTACGTTTACTCGAATCAAAGCTGTCACAACTTTGTTCATTAAAACCCGATTCAGCTGTGTTTCTAACAACGTATTGCTAAATGAATTAAAACAAAATCCTATGAATTTAATTTAATCCAAACAAATAACAAAACTAAATAATGTTACGTTTGAGTCGTTAAAACACTAACCAACTTAAAAATATTCATTTTCTCACCAATGCAAGCTTTCATGAAGAGCCAGTTCATGTTTCTGGTTCTACTTTTGAAAGGTCTGTTGTCAATAACATCCAGGCGACTAGGTGAGTATAAATGAGTGGAAGAGTTGCTCCGTGATAAATTGTTGCCTGAATTGCTTGATCGTTGACCATTGCTCAAGTCATTCATTGAACAAGAAGCCTACAATGCAAAATCTCAAATCAAATTTAAGAGCAGACAAACTAAATGTGACCCAATGCATTCTCAATTACAACAACTAATGAAAGCTTTCATCTCCCAATAACACATACCGGTACTTCATTTGCTGAACTATATAACCACTTCTTTAAGTTACATACCCAAAAACATATGAAATGCAGCTGTCCATAAGCAGCAGTAAAATTGATATATCTAAATGCATTAAAAAGCATGATAGACTTTAAAACAATAGCTTATATATATGCAAAATATTTAGTCCAAATCAAATAAAATCTTCATTATACTTGCAGCATTTGACAAGTGGCAGACCCATCTCTGTGACTTAGCACCTAGGCAACACAGCTTAAAGAAACATTGAAGCGATTGCAAGCTGTTCACTGCTGTGTCTGATTCAACCAGCCAGGGAATCAAACCCCTTATCTCTCTCGCCAGTAATGATGTCTTTAATCACTATGCTAACAAGCCGTTCAAGATTAGTTAACTTTTCCCATTCTTGACACTTGACAAACTTATAGCTGAAGCTTACTGACTCATGCATTACTACAAACAAGTACCGTAGTTAAAAATGCAAGTTTCACCTGGTAATCGTTTTTTCTTCTTTGTCGACTGTTTCGTGCTTGATTTGTGGAAGCATGAGCTCTGTTTTCATCTGATGTGTTTGAAGAAGAACTAGGAGAACGAGATTTGGTTCGTCTGTTGCTATAACTGTCTTTATAAACAGCTTGGTCCGAAATCTTCGACGAGGCATCAAAGTTATTCACAGATAAAATTTGTGCATTTAAGTTTGTTTTTTGGGTTAAATTCAAGTTTTTGTTTTTATTTGGACGTTGATCGACGCTGTCCACTGATGATCGGCTTGAGCTAGGAGAAGATGTGTTTTCACGTTTACTAAGTTGTTTGTGACTGTTAATTTCAGATGATGACAATGAATTAGTCACAGCTCCTCTTTCATTCAGACACAACACACATTTTTTAGAAGCATTCCAATTTTCATAGGTGCAAACCTTACATATCCATTTGACTATTTTATCATCATTACTCTTGGAAAAACATGCTTCTTGACTTTCGATAAGGCTTGCTTCTTTTGAGCCTACTTTAGAGCTGTGACATTGAGAACACATTGTTGTATTTTTAAAATTTAAAAACGTACAAGTAGCACAAGTCCATGGTAAGGGAGTAGACTCGGTAATTGGTAACAAATTGTGCGTCACTTCATCTTCATTTTTTAAAAGATTTTTCTCTTGTCTAGAATCATAACTTAAGGCAGCACTTGGTACACTTTTACTTTTTTCATCACTTTTCGATGAACAACTTGGAGGACAAATGATAAAATCTGAATAAGGCTTACTGACAGATGTGCTTTCTACATCGTGGTTTGGTTTTTCAGAACTTGATGGAGGAAACTTTATAAATTCAGACCCACGAGGATGTAAACACACTGAACATTTATTGGATGCTAGATAATTGTCATATGTACACATAGAACAGGACCATTTAGTTTCATTTTTATTCATGGTAATATAACCTACAAAAACAAGGAAAATGCAATGTCACAAACGAAAAAAATTATTTAGATATTGTTACTACCATTAGTACCATACCACTGCTATCCTTTGGCTATCCTGGCAAATCATTGCCTATCCTGACATTTGAGTGAGCAATTTACTAATTGAAACGTGATTTAAGTATCAACTTCTTACGAAGACACATAACCTCCGTTGTACCATATGAAATAATATTGAAAATGAAAACCTCATTTAACTCGCAGTATTACGTCGCATCATATAATAAATGGCAGAGCCCATCTTCACAGCTAAGATTGACAGGTCACTAATGTAGACCAAGAAGGCAACAGACTGATTTATGAGATGGGCCCTGCCACTCGTTATACACTTTGGTATAATACTGCAAATACAGCTAAGATTTGATTTTGATTAGATATCTGCAAGTAGACCAACAAAAGACTATGTGCAGTGTGCATTAAGAAGTTGATACTTAAAAATATTTTTCAATTAATAAATTGCCCATTCACGTGTCAAGATAGTTAAGCAGATCTACAACCAAAATCACACCATAAACTGATAAAATACTCCAACACAAAAGCATGAATTGCATGATAATGGTAGAGCTAACGATGAGCAGAATCAAAAAAGGATATTTCTTCACATGTTTCTGCAGATGTCTGATTGTCTGAGCAGTGAAGCAAAGTTTTCACTGACAAATAAAACTGACAAGTGGCATGTGAAACAAACAATAAAACTGAAAACTTTCACAACATATAACACCGGTACTTTCAATTTTAATACAATGAGTTTATGATATATATCACAGAACAGAAATCTAGCAATTTTGATTGCATGTCATTCTAATAAAGAGAACACCCATATCCCCCTCCACTGCGTGGTACCAGAAGGCCATTAGGCTAACCTTTACAACATTTACCATTACCAGTGCAGTGCCATTGTAATACAATTTCAACATTACGCAAAAACAATCACGCAAGAGCAGAGAGTGAACACTTCACTGAACAGTGAAACAGAACTTGGTAAGCTTATCTAGATTCTGGACTAGTCTAGATCTGTAGATAGTCTACAAAACAAGTTCGGTGCAGCAGCATTTTGTTAATGGAAACCGGGCCTGTGCTCTAGACATAGACTAGACAAATAGAGACACTGCCCAACAATAAAAATAGCAATGCAAAAATCAATTTTTACAATTTGACAAGATGGAACCCTTAACTAACTTTAATTTTACCAATGCACTGAAATACTTCTTTAAAGAGTATAGATAATCTGATAATGCAATTGAAAATAATAAAATTTCATCAAGTGTGATATTGGTACATGTAGGCTATTTGTCTGTCTAATAGACTAGACTACCCAGTACTTGTAACTAGCCTAGTCTAGACTTTTCCAAAAAACTTTAGATGTTATGTTGAAACTTTTAAATTTTCAGTTTTTGCGATTTGCAAAAACCTAATAAAAATTGTTGAACTGGTTAAATTAACGATTCATGCAGGAAATAAAAGTAGCAATAAGCTCTACCAAGCGAATAATGTTTTTACGCATAATTTCTCCCACTTACGGGTCGTTCTAGTTGGTACCACAAACGTTAAATAATTCCCCATTAGTTGATTTAGACTATATATGAATCAGAAACCATGTAATATAAATCGCCAAGCTTGTTCGATTCGGGTAGGACTAGCAGACTAGGGTTAGGGTAGGATTACTAACAGTGTTGCTATCGCAGCTAACATTGTTTACGTGAACGACCCTGAAGTGGGAGAAATTATGCATAAAAACACTATCCCTACCGAGCTGCGTTCATAGTCTAATAGATACAGTAATGATGTTGCTCACTATTAGACTATTATAACAATCAAATAAACTACCGATAGACTAGAAACTCCTAGCAAATTTTGTAAAAAAAATAACATCTAAGCTGAGATTTCGTTCCGGACACTGAACATGTTCCACTATCAATAATAATAAAGATACACTGCGCTAACACTTATCAGTGACCAAACCACCACTATAATTCTGGCAGAATAAACGAGAGAATCGAAAAAAAAGAAAAAAAGCGTGTCGTGTGCAAAACCAACCAGCGGCAAGCGCAAACGTGCCGTATGCGAAATTAAAAAACGGCAAGCGCATCCTGTCTATAAACAACTGTCTGAAATTGAACCGCAATACAGGCTCAAATAAGCATGCACAAGCGGCAAGCGCATCCAGTCTAAAAATAACTGTCTGAACTTGAACCGCAAAACAGGCTCATTAAAGTGATTAAGCATGCACCCTACTAAAAATAAAATGAAACGTCCAAAAATATTAAAACTGTTACATATTCCCCAACGAAATCAACATTTCCAAAAAAATCATCCTGAAAAACATGAAATTACTTTTTACCTCATGTATTGTTAAATCTAAAGCAAATTACCTTTCACATGAATGTTGTCAAAATGATGGCAAAACAACACAAACACCATCAGAACGACTTTGAACTTGACTGAAAAATCGAAAAAAAATAGTGTTTTTTTGCTAATACGGCAAATTGAAGTCCAATCAAAGTACTTTCGTGACGTTTTCCGACAAAAAACTTACAAACTTTCAATCGTCATTGCAAACAGTATGAAATTACCTTTCACATGATTATTGTCAAGTTGATGGCAAAACAACACAAACACCATCAGAACGACTTTGAACTTGACCGAAAAATCGAACAAAAATTATGTTTTTTCGCTAAAACGGCAAAAGTTGGGGTCCAATCAAAGTACTTTTGCGACGTTTTCCCCAACAATATTGCCATTACTTTAATACTCATTGCAAAGAGTATGAAATTACCTTTCACATGATCATTGTCAAGTGTGTGGCAAACGGCTACAAACACCATCAGAACGACTTTGAACTTGCCCGAAAAACGAAAAAAAGTTTTTGTCATTTTTGCTGAAACGTCAAAAACCAGGGTCCAATCAAAGTAATATTGCGACGTTTTCCGACAAAAAACTTACGAACTTTCAAACGTCATTGCAAACAGCATGAAATTACCTTTCACATGATCATTGTCAAGTTGATGGCAAAACAACACAAACACCATCAGAACGACTTTGAACTTGACCAAAAAACGAAATAAAATTAATGTTTTTTTGCCAAAACGGCAAAAGTTGGGGTCCAATCAAAGTACTTTTGCGACGTTTTCCCCCACAATATTGCCATTACTTTAATACTCATTGCAAACAGTATGAAATTACCTTTCACATGATCATTGTCAAGTGTGTGGCAAACTGCTACAAACACCATCAGAACGACTTTGAACTTGGCCGAAACACCAAAAAAAGTTTTTGTGATTTTTGCTGAAACGTCAAAAACCAGGGTCCAATCAAAGTAATATTGTGACGTTTTCCGACAAAAAACTTACAAACTTTCAATCGTCATTGCAAACAGTATGAAATTACCTTTCACATGATCATTGTCAAGTTGATGGCAAAACAACACAAACACCATCAGAACGACTTTGAACTTGACTGAAAAATCGAACTAAAATAATGTTTTTTTGCTAAAACGGCAAAAGTTGGGGTCCAATCAAAGTACTTTTGCGACGTTTTCCGACAAAAAACTTACGAACTTTCAATCGTCATTGCAAACAGTATGAAATTACCTTTCACATGAATATTGTCAAGTCGATGGCAAAACAACACAAACACCATCAGAACGACTTTGAACTTGACCGAAAAATCGAACAAAAATAATGTTTTTTTGCTAAAACGGCAAAAGTTGGGGTCCAATCAAAGTACTTTTGCGACGTTTTCCGACAAAAAACTTACGAACTTTCAATCGTCATTGCAAACAGTATGAAATTGCCTTTCACATGATCATTGTCAAGTTGATGGCAAAACAACACAAACACCATCAGAACGCTTTTGAACTTGACTGAAAAATCGAACAAAAGTAATGTTTTTTTGCCAAAACGGCAAAAGTTGGGGTCCAATCAAAGTACTTTTGCGACGTTTTCCGACAAAAAACTTACAAACTTTCAATCGTCATTGCAAACAGTATGAAATTACCTTTCACATGAATATTGTCAAGTCGATGGCAAAACAACACAAACACCATCAGAACGACTTTGAACTTGACTGAAAAATCGAACAAAAATTATGTTTTTTTGCTAAAACGGCAAAAGTTGGGGTCCAATCAAAGTACTTTTGCGACGTTTTCCGACAAAAAACTTACGAACTTTCAATCGTCATTGCAAACAGTATGAAATTACCTTTCACATGAATATTGTCAAGTCGATGGCAAAACAACACAAACACCATCAGAACGACTTTGAACTTGACTGAAAAATCGCACAAAAAAAATGTTTTTTTGCTAAAACGGCAAAAGTTGGGGTCCAATCAAAGTACTTTTGCGACGTTTTCCCCCACGATATTGCCATTACTTTAATACTCATTGCAAACAGTATGAAATTACCTTTCACATGATCATTGTCAAGTGTGTGGCAAACGGCTACAAACACCATCAGAACGACTTTGAACTTGCCCGAAAAACCAAAAAAAGTTTTTGTGTTTTTTGCTGAAACGTCAAAAATCGGGGTCCAATCAAAGTACTTTTGCGACGTTTTCCGACTAAAAACTTACGAACTTTCAATCATCATTGCAAAGAGTATGAAATTACCTTTCACATGATCATTGTCAAGTTGATGGCAAAACAACACAAACACCATCAGAACGACTTTGAACTTGACTGAAAAATCGAACAAAAGTAATGTTTTTTTGCCAAAACGGCAAAAGTTGGGGTCCAATCAAAGTACTTTTGCGACGTTTTCCCCCACGATATTGCCATTACTTTAATACTCATTGCAAAGAGTATGAAATTACCTTTCACATGATCATTGTCAAGTGTGTGGCAAACGGCTACAAACACCATCAGAACGACTTTGAACTTGGCCGAAAAACCAAAAAAACTTTTTGTGATTTTTGCTGAAACGTCAAAAACCGGGGTCCAATCAAAGTACTTTTGCGACGTTTTCCGACAAAAAACTCACAAACTTTCAATCGTCACTGCAAAGAGTATGAAATTACCTTTTACATGAATATTGTCAAGTCCATGGCAAAACAACACAAACACCATCAGAACGACTTTGAACTTGACGAAAAAACGAAAAAAAAATTAATGTTTTTTTGCTAAAACGGCAAAAGTTGGGGTCCAATCAAAGTACTTTTGCGACGTTTTCCCCCACATTATTGCCATTACTTTAATACTCATTGCAAACAGTATGAAATTACCTTTCACATGATCATTGTCAAGTGTGTGGCAAACTGCTACAAACACCATCAAAACGACTTTGAACTTGGCCGAAACACCAAAAAAAGTTTTTGTGATTTTTTATGAAACGTCAAAAACCGGGGTCCAATCAAAGTACTTTTGCGACGTTTTCCGACAAAAAACTTACGAACTTTCAATCGTCATTGCAAAGAGTATGAAATTGCCTTTTACATGAATATTGTCAAGTTGATGGCAAAACAACACAAACACCATCAGAACGACTTTGAACTTGACTGAAAAATCCAACAAAAATAATGTTTTTATGCTAAAACGGCAAAAGTTGGGGTCCAATCAAAGTACTTTTGCGACGTTTTCCGACAAAAAACTTACGAACTTTCAATCGTCATTGCAAAGAGTATGAAATTGCCTTTCACATGAATATTGTCAAGTCGATGGCAAAACAACACAAACACCATCAGAACGACTTTGAACTTGACTGAAAAATCGAACAAAACTAATAATTTTTTGCTAAAACGGCAAAAGTTGGGGTCCAATCAAAGTACTTTTGCGACGTTTTCCCCCACGATATTGCCATTACTTTAATACTCATTGCAAACAGTATGAAATTACCTTTCACATGATCATTGTCAAGTGTGTGGCAAACTGTTACAAACACCATCAAAACGACTTTGAACTTGGCCGAAAAAGCAAAAAACTTTTTATGATTTTTGCTGAAACGTCAAAAATCGGGGTCCAATCAAAGTAATATTGCGACGTTTTCCGACAAAAAACTTACGAACTTTCAATCGTCATTGCAAAGAGTATGAAATTACCTTTCACATGAATATTGTCAAGTTGATGGCAAAACAACACAAACACCATCAGAATGACTTTGAACTTGACTGAAAAATCGAAAAAAAAAAAATTTTTTGCTAAAACGGCAAAAGTTGGGGTCCAATCAAAGTGCTTTTGCGACGTTTTCCAACAAAAAACTTACAAACTTTCAATCGTCACTGCAAACAGTATGAAATTACCTTTCACATGAATATTGTCAAGTCGATGGCAAAACAACACAAACACCATCAGAACGACTTTGAACTTGACTGAAAAATCGAACAAACATAATGTTTTTTTGCCAAAACGGCAAAAGTTGGGGTCCAATCAAAGTACTTTTGCGACGTTTTCCGACAAAAAACTCACAAACTTTCAATCGTCACTGCAAAGAGTAT